>VJMH01005373.1:0-83628 GCA_009835185.1 Aphanomyces stellatus | reverse complement strand
GCTGACGACAGTCCAGAGGCCCTTGCCGCGGAGCTTGGCTTGAATGCGCACCTTGTAGATGTTGAACTTACCTCCATCAAAGATGAGAGAGGTGGACTTGTCTCCCTCCTTGGCGTGGGTGATCGTTGGGCTCATAACCTAAGAGACTTGGAGAGGGAATGCCTTGGAAAGACTTGATTGATGAACGTAAATTCAATTGTGAACATTTACGATCTCTACTCTGAACTATCGATCTAGATGACTTATAGTGACTCATAGGCTAGTGTATCCATGTATACGCCGATGCAGTATGATATATCCGTCTATACTCTGACTGAATCAGAGTATAAGTTTCTATCAATCCGCCTGTTCGCAGGGTTGTTAGTTTACCGGTTCCGTGGCCCCGGAGTAACCGGTACAGTCGGACTGGTAAACTAAGTCCTGCAAACACATCCGGAGACAATATCCGAATAGGCCGGATGAGGCATACATATAACATCGCGACCTTGCGAGATGTTACAAAAGGGAAAGGAGATGTTACAATAGGATATGGACAATGCATAAATGCACTTGTCAGTTTCTAACAACATCAACACAATGTCTAATACAGTTTACAATCATTACACTGCTTGTGTATTTCTCATAATATTGGTAACCAAGTTATCAGCGTTGTTTCCCATTGTTCCCGTTGACGAGGCCCCTCCGTTCAAGCTCCCCACAACCAGCAAAGCGTGGCAGACTGTCTCGTGGGTGATTCGTCCAGATCAAGAGCCGATTTTGTTGACGGCAGCGTCATCCAAGTCGGCGAAGATCAAACCCCCACCCGCGGCCATCCTGTCACTCATACCGACGAGGCACCTCAATCTGCCTGACGACTTTTACTCGGACCCAAGACGCGCCAAGCAACTCTGCACCTACAGACATCCTGAACACATCCTACCTTGGTATGGTGAGTTCATTTTCAAGCTGCTTCTCCCACGCCATGCAATACCTTTTCCGAGACCCCCAGCCAAGATGCGTCTTTTGCAGCGCCAATGAAACGTACCAGCACTATTTGTTCGCTTGTCCATTTGGTCAGTCTGTTTGGCAACTGTTCAAGCAGATCCAACGAATCCTCCAGTGCTCCTTTCAAAGAAACGCCGTCGAACTGCTCGTCGAAGCGCCCAAGCCATCCGACAAGTACTATATCCGCGGTTTTCGCAAGGTCTGGCCCATTGTTCGAGCCTGCGTGTACTATCAGATTTGGCTTCAGCGGAACGACCGTACATTCCGCGTCGACTTGACCTCGAAAGCTCCGATGGAAATTGCAATACATGCGGCTTGTTTGGTCAAGCTTCACCTGTACAGCTACTACAAGATCTTCCGCTCAAGAAAGGATACGTCAAAGTGTTCAACTTACTCAAGCAACTCAGTCGAGACCCCTGGCTCAAGGAACACCTCATTCCTGACGCTGTTCAAGACTAAGATCCCGTCAAGCCTATTTATTCGTCAACTGACCAACTTCCTCGCTTGCTGACACCAGCACTCTATTTAAACTGTACGAGGTATATTAGTTAGTCAAGAGCCTTTGCTCGCTTAATAAGGTAATGAAAACTCATTCCATCCATAGATGCCCTTGGGGAGCTTGCAAACAAGGTGTTCCATGCCCGGCACTGCAAAGTTTGGAGGCTGCATCATGCAGATTTCGGTGTCTTCATCGAGGTACCCGCTAAGAAAGGCGGTCTTGACACCCATTTGTCTGATAATCCAGCCGTTCGACGCGACCAGGAAGAGCACCAGACGTAACGTGTTGTAACGCAGGACTGGCGCAAAGATTTCCACGTAATCAAGGCCATATCGCTGCATGAAGCCCTTGATGACGAGCCGAGCCTTGTACTTGGTGAAGTGTCCGACAGCGTCGAACTTGTTTCGCCACAGCCACTTGCACGCCAGAGCCTTGCGTCCAGTAGGCAACTCTGTTAGCACCCATGTGCCGTTGTTGACTAATGCGTCGTGCTCTTCATGGGTTGCGTCCAGCCAGCTTGCTTGTTGGGACTTGCTTCAATGTCTGCAAATGACTGTGGTATGTCGTTCATAGCGTCGACTGAAAGGACTTGATGGTGACCCTCTGATATGGCTTCGAGTCCCGTTGGGTTCACAGGCTCGGCCTCAGAGTCGCTTGATTCTTCATTGCTGGATATGCTTTCTCCGCGATCAGCGGCTGAAACTTCATCTGGACTGATTTGGGTCGTCGCCCTTTTCTCAGAATCCAAAGTGGGTGCTCCCACAGTGTCATGGGGCACCTGTGCTGGTGGGACCAGAGTGGACTGTGCCATGTCAACCTCATCCTCTTCAGTGTCATCACATGGATGGTCTTGAAGTGGAACGGTCACGACTTGATCGTCGAAAGTAACACGCTTATCGTTGGCTGGCACAAAGTCTTCCGTGAACTTGACCGACCGACACTCAAAGAGTTTTCCCGATTCGTAGTCAACCAAGCGATATAGCTCTTGTGTTGACTTGCATATCCAAGAAATACGGACTTGGTTGCTCGGGGATCCAACTTGGTACGCTTCGCCTTGTCGATGAATGCATAAGTGGTGCATCCAAATGGCCGAAGGTGGTCAATGTTCGGCTTCCGACCATATAGCGCTTCGAAAGGAGTCTTGCCGCCAAGTGCCTTGGTTGGACTTCGGTTCTCCGCGTATACAACGTAGCTCAATGCTTCGCCCCAGAACTGATTGTCTATGGTACTTGCTTGGAGGATTCAGCGGACCTTGTTCATGACCGTGTAGTTGGACTTCTCCAGGACGCAGTTTTCTTCTGGAGAGTATGGGTTCGTATACAGTTGCTCAATTCGGATCCCGCTGCAGTATGCGTTGAGTTCCTTGGACATGTATTCTTTCGCGTTGTCGGTCATGATGGTCTTCAACTTGTATTCATGCTGTCTCTCGACCGAGACGTGGAATTTCTTGAAGTTCGCCAACGTTTCAGACTTGGACGCAAGCAGGAACAACCATTTGTACCGTGAGCCTTCGTCCACATAGAGTTCGTAATGTTTCTTGCCACCGAAAGGTGGAGGAGTGATCGGACCACTCTTGTCAATGTGTACGCGCTCCAGTGGAACATGTGCACGATATGGCTTGGTGTTCTTGTAACTCATGCGACGGGCCTTGGCCACTTCACACACTTCGCAGCTGTAGTCTTGGGCCAGATCAGATTTCGTAAGGTGTAGGCCTTCCATCACACCGTCGCGAGCCGCTTGCTTGATCGCGCCAAAGTTGAGGTGAGCCAGACGCATGTGCCATATGTACAAGCTTGGGTGTCGCCTGTCGCACGAGACAGCTGTTGATCTGGTCTGCGTACGGACGCAGAACATACAGGCCATGATAATGGGTGAACCGTAGGACGCATGTGTCCCAGATCAGTGTCGCCGCATCGAGGTCCCATTTGGCAATTTCAAAGCCATCCTTGAGGAGCAATCGCAACGAGCTTTTTCTTGAGGTTTGGAACAAACTTGGCATTTGGGCGGTCCAGGCAATGGCATTTGTCCACTTGGATTGACAGTAGTCCCACGTGCATAGACTGGACCGTGGAGTTGTCGGCCAGCTGCATGAGTTCGAGCCAGTTTTGTAAACAGCGCCTTGTTTCCCGTCACGTCCGCTCGTGTTAATGGCTGTTGGAGGAGGGGGGGAGGGAGTGTTATGTTAGACGCACCGAACCGGCGCGTGTGTCCAGACCAAGGGGTTGCACTTTGCGTGCGATCGCCTCAAGCAGGACCATATCGTCCCCTACAAGTCATTGCAATCGCTTAATGCAACCGCATCGCGTCATAAGAGGCAGTCGAAAACATGGAGCAGGGTATTGTATGTAGTGCAGTTTTGACCGCATGAAAAGCTATAGAAATGCTGCGGATAGTGAGATGTTTCCCCACATCGTACATGGACGCAGATGCCTTCAGTGCCTTCGTAAATTATGTGCTCTACGAATATATTGTGTTTCTCACCCACGATATCTTTTGATGTTCGTCCACCAAACCCCCAGACCAACCTGGGCACTGCAGTTCATGTTCCCCTTAGGTTGACTCTGTGACAGCAAAACCTCGTTTCCTTTCTACGAGATAAATTCATGTCAGATTCGAGCAATTGCCGAAGCCATGCCTCCTCGGAGTATTTCCTTTCTCTTCTCTCTGCCCGCTTCGAAATGTGCATGTCGACGATTTTTCGCATTTTCTTGCTGTTTGATTGGACGCTCATTTCTTTGAAAAATCTCTCTACGAATTCCCCATAATTGCAAAATTATGTGTCAGCATACAAATAGCAAGTCAAATGGGTAAAATTAAATTCACGCAAAAAGGAAAACCTCGAGGGATTTCTCTACGATTGCACTTTCTCTCACGTATTTTCACTATACGGCTCTAAATTTTGAGGTTTAATCAATCGATTTCCCAAAATCAACTCTGATTCTGTGGATTGGATTGAGAGCGTTTGTCTCGTTTCTTGTTCAACTCGTCCTCGGATGAAATCCCCAATTGTGAACCTCACGATCTTCGACAAAAATTGCAATCCTGTTCAGCGAAATTGCGTCCCAACATCAATGAACCTTCTTTTCCACCCACAAATTAAAGCCCCGTACGAAGACATGAATCAATCATTTCGATCATTACAAAAACTCCTGGTTAAAAACCTTGGAAAACAGCCTCTCGAAGTATTGCAAGCAAGAAATAGTAAGCTCCATACCCTGCACAAGTTGCTTGACATTTTAAAATTCCTTGAGAACAATGTACGTCTTCGACAAGAGCATGGAAACATTTGCTGTGATAAAATTACTTCTCGTTTGATCTTGTATCGGGAGAACCATATCTCTTTCCATGGAGGTCTGGAATGTTCAAGTTATGTCCATTCACGAAATTTACTTTGGGAAATTAAACATTTCAATCACCTTGCAGTTGATCACCTATTCCAAAGCTCGTGCAACCAAACAGTGAATAGGTTGTTGATAACAGAATCCGGGCAAGGTTTGCTGAACTTCAAGTACATTTCACGTTATTTTGTCATAGGTTTGGTTGCTCAACTGGAAAAGCATATTTATGAAGCATCGCCGAGCATTGAATCGTCATTAAAATCCCATTCGACTTCAATGGCATTACATTGGTGTGAATTGCACAAAGCTCGCTTACGTCGATTGAACTCATCGTTCGAATTTCACCTATGCCTTCAAAATTTTATCGAGTTAGTTCGTACAACACGCTGTGAGGATGCAATTTCGTACATGAAACACCGTGTTTTCCCTCTTATCTTAGATTTTTCTGACGAAAGTGTAAAAGAGAATGCGTCGATAAAAATTCAAGCGGCGATGGGTTCTTTTGCATACTCTAATTCCCCGTCAAATCAAAAATGGCCTTGCCAAGCCATGTTTTCTTGTGATGCATGGACGATATTGGTTGATGAATTTCGAGAAGCTCGCAATCAAGTATTTAATTTACACACCCCATCTTCTTTTTCAATCGTCATTTCGGCTGGACTCTTTGCGCTTAATACCCGATTATGCTCCAAGAAAATGGAATCAAAAAGTGATCGGAATCAAATGAAGATGTTCAATATCATTTTTGCTGGTACTCTTGTTTGAGTTGAAATGGATAATGCAGGAATGAATAGGGGCGCATAAAACTGAAGCGAAAAGTCGTCAATGCCCAATATGCAACTCTCGAGGAAATACGTTGTGTTCAACGAAAAATACTGCGCTCGTACATCACGCTCGTTCACGGCTAGTTTGTCGTATTAGCAATATTGTATGGTATTGTGTTTTATAGCAATTAGCCTAACGTTTGCAACTTTAGGTTATGAACCAGCACAACCGTCCTCATATGTTCCAAAGTGGTATCGTTCTTAGCACTATTGGCATGCGCCAAGTGAAAGAAGAATCAAGGTCACGTGATAGTGAGCCTCTTCTAAATACCAAAGCAAAAATGCTTTTTATAATTTAAAAATTTAGCTATCTACCTCCACTGTTATTTTATTTATTGGTCAGAGCAATAGAAGTTGCCACAGAAATGGCTTCTCCTAAGCTGTTAGACCGAGAAATGCTTCAATGTTTGAGTACGTCGTTGACTGTGAAAATACTGCAACAACTTGCTAATGCCGCCAAACAATGTTGCGCAACATTCAATCCAAGTGTGACGATGGGTCACGTCTAAGATCGCACAAAGATTAGTGCCCAGCACTGAACTCGAGCATTCGTCGTCGTCGTTGGCGCGGGGAAGTTTGGTTGTTGCGTCGTTTCAAAGGATCCAGACATTATAGCCAAAACAAGATGGGAGAAATCACATCCTTATTTATGATTGGCCGAAACAAGTTGCCGTAGTGAGGACGATTTCCGATCACAATTCATTATATTATTGACTGAGCAGAAAATAAAAATGCACATAAATTCCAGATTAAAAATCGTCGGCGGTTTCGCATTCTGGCACAACAGAATTATAATGTGCACCCAATGAATAGTAGTGCAAATGATACCTACAAATCCATAAGATTTTACAAGCCGCGAGTAACTCACGATAAACGTAATGGACTTCGACCATTGCATTGGAATTCTTCACCCATAGTGATTACGTTTGAAGAGGAGTATACTATAATTTCACGTTGGAGAGCTTGGGCCAAAGCCCTCAATTCGATTTGGCCACCCCAATCAGACGATTCTTCCACACGGTTGCAGTAATGTTTATATTGTTCTACCACCAGCATGAGTCAGAGAATAGCTTCATGAGATGGCTGATACCACTTGGAGGAAGATCATATTCATAGTTTATTTCAACAAAGGGTAAAAAGTCTTCATCGTGTGATCGCAAATAGTCGGCAGTTTTCTTGCGAAGATATATGTGAGACTCCTAATGCAGTTGATGTCAATGGAGAATTTATTACCCGAAGTACCACTGAAGAGTGGAGGCGATCTACACATTTTAATTGATCAGCAACGGCGTGGTACATGCAATGCCCATCTGATGGGATTTCTTTGATCATCATTTTAAGATTTTTTAAAAGGCGAGAGATTTGTTCACACTCAATTTGTCTGTCACTGACGACGTCAAGACGCTCGTGTTCAATCTTTTCTCTTCTTTCCTTTTCTTCAAGTTTCTTTTTATCCT
This sequence comes from Aphanomyces stellatus, assembly GCA_009835185.1. Lineage (NCBI taxonomy): Eukaryota > Oomycota > Saprolegniomycetes > Saprolegniales > Verrucalvaceae > Aphanomyces > Aphanomyces stellatus. The sequence continues at coordinate 76,526 of VJMH01005373.1, read as the reverse complement.
GATTGAATACATATATAACATCCGCTCGGAAATGACTATTACCCTTTTCTTTTGAGCTTTTTCCAGTTTTGTCGACCTTATCATGCGAGCATTTTCATCCCCATTTTCGCCCACCTGATTGGTGACTTCGCTTGTCGAAGTGGTAAATGATGTGTCATTAGACTATACATTTTTCATTCAAATGATATATCGTGTTGATGTATACCATAGTTTGAATCTCTGACGCGTGACGCATCAATATTTCTGCTTCCATTTTGAGGAGTTTGCTTTCCACCTCCTTTTTTGCCATATTTTCTTTTTTCCATTTCTTTGCGAGGACTTTTGACTCATTTTGCCACTCCTGAAAACAACATGTTACGACAGTATTGATAGAACTGTTATTTCATACTCGCAATTCGAGTTTGTGCCGCTGTTTTGCTTGACCGACCGTCTCCATTGCTGAATCGAAAAATTGAACCAATCTGAACCAGATTCTGAACACTATAAATTATATAATATTTGACATTAGTCAAATACTTCCTTACAAAAAACGACATAAAAATACGAATATTTTAATATTCATATTTTTATGTTGCTGAGCCAGAGCCTGAACTGGAGTGAGAGTTTTGCATCTGGTGGCAACATGATCAATCCATTGAAGTGGCTGACCTTCACATCGGTTTCTATACTGATGTTCGTACGTCATTATTCAAGCCTTTTTCCATCATTGCTTCCTTTTAGAGCCTGTATTTTGGTTATACGGCGTATCAAGTAAAATATTCCTCTGGTATGGTCTATAATTACAGAATGTTTAGATTTTTGGGATAATGTTTCCCACTTTTATTCTCGCACAAGATGACCAGTACCTTGGACCGATGTGGATTGTAACCTAGAAGTTGTCCCACTTGATTTAACTCTTGAATAGGAAGGCCAACTAATGGATGGAGAATGCTACATTTCGAATAGTCCATCTTGGGTATGTGCACAGAGAATACACTAATTGATGTATCAATGAAGATGGTATCTGACTTCAAGAATCCGGAAGTTTTCTTTCTGGGCGAATTTCGCGACCTTTCTTTTGACTGGAAGGATAACGATAGAACTGTTGATTTGAATATTTCAATGTATGAGGACAACTTCTCCAATACAACAAAGATTTTGAGCAACTCTACTTGGACAAGAATCCGCAACAATGGTATTTTCACATAGTTGTCGTGTTTACACCACATTGTAGAAAGCGTTTACTTGCATGTTCATTTGACACAACGTGGGGCTTCTCCAGACCCCATGAAGGCAAATTACAACAAACTGCATACTCTGCATCAAGTTACGCCTCTTGTCAAAGTATGAACATGCAATTTAGCTGTGGTATTTATTATCTCAGTACTCAGAACGTCGAAATGTGAAAAATGCAACGCGACTTCTAGCTGCTATTTGGAACGTTTCAAGGAGTAAGTTTTCATATTTTGGGCATGACTTATTGATTTAAAGTTGGTGATCATATTGTGACACCCATTACCTTACCTGGTGAAGCCACTGGGGACGATCCAGCGTTGACATCTGATATTGTGTCGTATTGGAAACCAGTTGCAAAATTCTCTTGAATCCGCCTAATACGATTCATACATAGCATATGGCAATTCGAATTGTGACGTCCTTCACAAAGTATCCTATTTCTGAGGTACATCACAAATTATATACGCATATAATTATTATGTAGATTCCTCCCTTGGTGTATCATAATATTCGAATGGAGCACATCGACGATAAAGGATGGAAGGTGCAATTCGTGAAACATTCAATTACTTGACTAATGCTTCAGCATTTAGTATTTTCCTGCTGTTTATGTGGATGAAATGGGCCTTACAAGCGAGCAACTAATTCAAGTTAACCGATCTGTTACTGTACTCCCCTTAAAACTGAGCTATGAACCGATGTCATACGCAAGGTTAGTTGAGTTCATTGGAAATTGGTGAACTCAGAGCTGCGTAGATGGCAAATGATGTTAACTTTTGAAACCGCTTTACGCCAACAAAAAGAGCTTGGGTAGAAACGCTCTCTTGATTCTATGTTCAAAACTGACATAGGTTTGGCGAAGAGGAAATTGATAATATGAGGTCGATGGTATGAAAATTATCAATTCAAAATTCATATTGAATGAATGATAGATTGCTAACACCAACCCATATTTACTCGCGGTTACCATGGCTGTATCAATGCTTCATATTTTGTTCGACTGGCTTGCTTTCAAAAGTGATATATCATTTTGGCAAAATAATCAAAGCCTCGTTGGCATTTCTGTTCGATCGATGGTAACATCATTGATTTCGCAATTCATTGTACATTTCAATCTCTTTATATTCTTCGTGACATGACACTGTAGGTTTTTCTATATTTGCTGGAACAACAAACGACGCTGCTTATTTTGGTGCCAAGTGGCATTAGTATAATTATTCAAGTTTGGAAGATTGGCCGTGCGACAGGGCCAAAGCTATCATTCTCGCTAAATAATCTCGTTACACTTCACCTTTCTCGATCTGCCGCAGAGGCGTCTACACAAGTTCGGACTTTTCCATTTTCATAGTATTATGCCATCTATTTAGACTGATGAAATCGACATCATCGCCATGACGTATATGGGGTATTTATTGTACCCCATTTTAGTAGGATACGCCTTATTTTCTTTGCTATACAGAGGTGCGTGTTGAACGATGTGGATTGCATTTCTACAAATATTTTTATAGATCATACTAGTTGGTACAGTTGGATTTTGGGAAGCTTGACGGGTTGCGTGTACACATTTGGTATACAATATAGCTGCGATTTATGATGCTGATTGAAACTCGTAGGCTTTATCATGATGACCCCTCAGTATAGAGATATTTATTTGCATATTTTTAAGCTCGAGCTCAACTGGTGACGTAGGCTATATCTCAATTACAAATTGAAGAGTGTCGCTCACTTGCCGTGGCGCTTTATGATCTATCGGTATGCAATTTAAGTTTGCAAGCTTGAACTTGTGGTGAAGGGCTCTGAACACTTTCATTGATGATTTATTCGCATTTGTTATTCATATGCCCATGATGCACCGAATCAGGTACCTTGGATGTTGAATGAAGTAATTAATGCACAAGCTAAATACGATCCTACAGTTGCTTCCGTGATGATATCATTTTTTTTGTCTACCTTTACCAACGATGGATTTACCCTGTTGATTCATCTCGAAAACACGAAGACATGGAACATGGTATAATTTTGTACAATTTATATTTTTACCTCAGTGTGTATGTAGAAAGCGAAAACACACACTCGAATGTGCCAAAGGATATCTAGGCGAAGTGAGGACCCCAGATTGAATCACTTCCAAAAACGTCGTTTCAAGTTCGCTAAAAGTATTAAAGAAAGTTAGTACTCTATTTTGGAGAATTTTGATTGGATGAACTTTTATGCAAGTGCAAGTCAACCTGCGCAAGTAGTGTGTAGCCGTGCTGGTAGTATCTAGATCACGTGAGATAGAGCGTCTTGAATGAACGATGGATGCGGCGGCATATGGGCCATAGTCATGCGCGTCAACAACGCGGTCGGGTGCCCCACTAAGACTACCGGGTATAGCGGAGAACACGACAGAGCCCTACGACTACTCGCTGCCACTCACGTCACGGTGTATGGCGACAGCCAGCAGCCAACTGCTTATGCAGCTTACCCGAGGCCTCTACCATATCCGCAACGCTGGGCTCCGACAGCTCGACGCTAAAGCGCACGTGTTGACTCTCGAAGAAGGTCCCTGATAACCTTTGGCTACACACGTCTGTACCGAACGTCAACCCCGAACTCCCATCCCGAGACTTTGGTATACTCCTCGATTACGTCGACGAGGATAACTTCCACTTCCAACACGAATTATAGTTTAATTAGGATAAACAACCATAATATACCTCACGACCTTTAAAATGTATGTATTTATCAAGGGCGTGAAAAGATAATAATAAAATCATCTGCGACGATATATCCAGGACGCTCGGCAACAAAAGGAAAACATTCGAGAACCATTTTGTCGCCGCACTGCATCCATGTGTAATGATGCACTCGCGCTCGCGCTCATTGTCCTATTATGAGCACCGTCATTAGCATTTACAAACTGCCGCATTTGCGACAATTGTTCTCTCGTCTCGCACAGTAGTCCGTTGCGTTGCAGGAAGCTTGATGTAGTCCGATTAACTACCCCTGCTCGTGTGCGTCAGAACAAAGGGCACACTTTTCCTTCACAGGAGTCCCCATAAATGACACTGGAATTACGGAACCAGCACACAAATGCAACCTCCTTTTTCACAGAAAGACTGGGGCTCACTCCTCGCCAAGGCAGCGGCTGCACAGAAATATACACCCAACCTCCGCTGCGCTTCGGAGGGCGAAATTCTGTGGCCGACTGCTCTGTCGTCGCTCGCAGCGTCAAAAGAAAATTGTTTACTAAGGCGAATGTTGTTTTTTATTTGTGTATCAGGTTTGGGCTCTGTTTCAACGAGGCTTGTGTGACATTCCGTGATGATATGCATGTGTCAAATTCAGCTCCTCCTTTCACCACTGCAAGTATTCAGATTTAGGAAAATAGTGTTTTGCTTTTGCCGTAAATATGACACTGAGGGAATATTAAGTCAAGGAAACTTGAAATGAAGTTTTGAAATTCTCGTTGTGCCATTTATGTAACGAGGAGATTCGTCACTAGGTAGTATTCGTTTTTGCCATGCGCGGTGTGTACCACTTGTTGAACATGATATAGTCAACCGCCAATTACTATCATTTTGTGTGACTACATTGACGTCAAGAGTACTCCTTGTCCAACTAATGTAGCAACGGCTTTGTCTGCAACCGAGTAAGCAATCACTGAAGCCGAAAAATCTCCAATGGCAAATGGTGTAAAACTGATTGGCAATTCAACATAGGAACGGGGGCGGAGACTTATGCTGGAATGAGTACATGAAAAAGGCTTCGAAAGTTTTTGGAGAAATACTGTCATGGATTCTGTTGTGCCGTTGCAAACTCGAATCGGGACACATTGCGACACATGTAAAGTGCACGCACCATAATCAATTCGTTTAGCTTGAAAAAACAGCCCCTTCCGACGTTTTCTTGAGGCATTTTTTGTTGACGTGGTCGACGTTGAGTTACTCAACGACAAGTCCTGTAATTCTGGTGTTGGAATATTGGACGAACGATCGAGAACAATACTTATTTCTCTTTTAAAGGTTCCATTTACTGTTACAGTGATAGAGCCACACCACGGCAGTTTGTTCGCTGAACGGACAGCCATTTTGCCACATATTGACACATTGACTCTCATATTTCTTTTTGGTCCGACAACGCCTTTCACAGTGGACAATAAAACATACTCATGGGGGCAATTTATGGAAAACGGGACTTCAGAGGCTGAGTAGTTTGAAATGTCAAAAAATAAAGAATTTTCGTCAGTGAATTTCAAATATGTTGGGTGAACATCAATCATATTAATCGGCTCAACTTGTTTGGCAAAGCGTGTGAAATCAAGAGGGGTAGTCGGACTCTTCACATGTGCATCCACAATTATTTCATATGGTGTAGCCAAGGGGTCACCGGACACGCTTCGAAATTGAAAGATTCCAGAAACAGCCCCAATTTGCGTGGCAATAAACCTACACAAACAAATCTCACGATAACACTTATGACGACATACACGAAACCTTATGATAAAATGATCCGACACATGAGGGGGAATATCCAACACAGGGGGGACAATGCGAAATTGGTTACATCCTCGACTAAGCGGAATGATCGAGGCACAAATACGTGCAAAGCTAGAACTCGTATTCCGAAACACAAACGTCTCAGATATTTCACCTCCCAAAGTACAAAGAAAGCGCTTGCAAAGTTTAGGTCTCTGGTAATTTAAATACATCATATTTAAGAAAATAGTATGTTCATACCTCTGTTGTTATTGCATATGGTTTCTTGGGAGAACAATCAGGTGCCTATTGAACATGAGACACAAACGAAGAACCTTGTCGGGTTTGAACCTTTTCACATGGCATGCTTGCTTTTGCATCATCCACCTGAACACACTTGATATTATTCGATCGCCAATTGTCATCATCCTTCTGCCCAGACTTCATACAACCGTCGGCGTCCTGAGTCAACTTTAGATTTCTTTCACCATGCGTTGGACTCTGAAGGATAATTTGCCCCCCCTCCAAAGTAGAGTTTGGGAATTCGATATTCGAAACAAGAGGTGCGAAGAAATTGCCCCGCAGCTTTCCACGATTAGCTGGACCATTAAAGGAGCAAGATGAGGACGTTTCAGGTTTTTTAATTTCTTGTTCTCTGCTGTGAATTGGCGATAAGCCTTCAATTTCAGTGCGGTGATTAACGTTAGCATCACGGAAACCGCCACTCCCCGATGCTAAATTGCATACACCATCAAAATCGAGATTTTGAGCCTTGTGATGATGAAAATTCTTTTCCATCGTGCCATCATAATGATATTTTATTCTATTTTGAGAAAGTGCGAAAGTCTTGTTTTCTGTCTGAGCTTGTAGTGCAGAATGTTCACAAGCCAAAACAGGATATGCAGATTTGGTCTCGTAAAGATTAGCATCTTGTCCACCGAGATTCATTTTAGAATTTTCCGCGAGCTTGCGTTCACCTTTCATATTCCCGTCGCGTTCACCTTTCATATTCCCGTCGCGTTCACTTTGAATGTCTAGTCTCCGTGCTTCACCATTGGCTTCTGTTGTTAATGGGCTACGATAATAACTTTGTCTTTCGTCAGCGGTATGGGTAAACGAATAAGCGCCTTCTTTAGTTCCTTTCTTCCTGTGTGGCGAAGTGCAAGTTTTTTTTTTTACACTGAACATTTGCCTGATACCGTTACCAACCAATTTAGTGTGGTCTGCAATCGCCATTGCTTCTGATATTACAGCTGCTTCAACTGCATCTTTGGCAACAGCACGAAGTCGAATTACCTCATACATTGATACCTGGGCAGCTGATGTTGCTCTCATCATTGCTTGAACCTACATGACTTGAATTCAAACAGTGTGCCACTAACGTACAGCAATAATAGCATCCAATGACGAATTAACAACGTGAGATGGGTGAATCGGTTTTGACCAATTCATGTTATCTCGTTCGGTTGGAGATATAGCCAAAGCTGCGTGTACTGCATTTTCAACAACTTCACTTGGTTCGTCATTAACGTTCACAGCTATTACTGATTTATAATTCGGCCGAGTAGTATCGCCATCAACAATTTTCTAGAATCATTGATTAATGTTACATCGACGTTACAAAGTGAAAGTACTCCGATCTCACGCGTGAGGGCCTATAAACATGTTAAAAATGTACAAAATCAATAAACACCTTTGATGGCGAATCAATAAATATATCTAAGTCTGATGACCGCTGTGCATTAGATGGATCATGCGAAATCGACAAATTGAATCGTGGAAACTTTCCACATTCAATTGATGACTGTTCTGTTGAAGCAATAATTGGTCCTGAGCTCTATATAAGTTATATGGGGATTAATTATAATCTCACAATTTTTACAACCTGCTCAAATTCAAACGACGGGAAACTACTTGAGTATTTGGTGGCTTGTTGATTCTGAGTTTGATTAATCTCCTTTTTCTATGTGACGTGAAAAGTTATCAACATGTTCAAGTTCGCGTTTATAATATAAGACATGAAATACCACAGCGATCTTTGTCTGGAATGGTTGGTCATCTGTAATGACGCTTTTTAGTTCGACAGTAATCTTTTCAATATCCTACGTCGAAATTTATCGAGATCGAACTGGAAAATGTACATCTGTTTGCAGTGAAGCACGGTGGCCATCAAAGTTTACTGTTTTCAAGCTTCTGGACCTCTCACCAAAGAAGTGATCCAATGAATCAACACGGTCGTATGCTCGAAGCCCCGTTGCAGTTGACATATTTACTGTCTTGAGATCATTCGATGTGGACATTTCTTCCTCCTTCAGATACGTCGCTATTCAGGCAGTCAGTCTCGATACTTCTTAAAATTTCGCACCTGCATCGACAAATACTTCTTGCTCGATATTTCTACTGCTCTGCATGGTTATCATTTTAGCTTGCTCGGAAAGGTTTTCCGACGGAAAGAAAATTGCTTCCAAAGAATCCGTTTTTCTTTTTGCATGAAGGGCATGGGTAGTTTTTGTTTTTTGTGTGCATATGGTTGCATCCAAATTGACATTTTCGCCCAAGCTTCTTTTCTGAGACTCTACGTGCCCATGTGATTGCATATAACTGTTATCGTCCTCGCTTTCACTGTCGCTGAAGTGGTGTGACTTCAGCAAGTCTTTAGGTTGTACATCTGACATAAAATCGTATTCAGAACCAACGTCTTGTCGTGATGGAACTCTCCCACGTTGAACGCCAATTTGGTGCGCTTTATCATCCACATCCATGTTGCAGATTGATTTGCAATTTCGCAGGCGTTGGACGTTCCACAGAGTGGGGAATGAATGCAAAGGGTTGGGTGGCCAATCAGAGGCCAATTCTTCATTTAAGTACAGTGAGTTCATTCCGATCTCGTTGAGTTTTGCACCAATCAAACCTGAATGTTGATGTCGAGTGTGGATTTACTCTTCGTTGATTGGTTTATAATTGCATTTGTTCCGATTCGAACTTTTGGGATTTGTTTGAAAAGTTTTGAATTGTTGGCGAAAGAGTTGAAAGTGCACGTTTGCCTCATTGCTGAAAGTATGGACGTAAACTTGACCGACAGAATTGCTGGACAAAACAGTGTGGATGGCTTAAAGGATTCTCCCATGATTATTGTTTCGAGTGAGTTGCAGACACCACAGGAAAATACGTCAAACATTTATCCAAGTGAGGGTGAGTTGCCACGAGACTTACACTTGCGTAGTATGCAAGTAAATGGCCGTTGCTCACCAAAAGAAGAAATGAAACCTAACTCACCCAGCGACGATGAAAGTGAATTTGTACCCTCGACTACACTTTTGAAGAATGGGATATTGTATGTTGAACAAGCTGGTCACCAAGTAAACGAACCGACGATGAAAACATGCCATCGCAAGTATTCTTCAGAAAGTAAACATTCCATTTCACAAGAATCACAACAATCTTCAATTGACCAAGCTGCTGTAAAATTGACACGAAAACGATCAAGTCCTCCTTCAACAGTAGTAAATGCACTTAAACATCCTGACAGTTTCAGAAGCGCTGTTGATACGCTTCAAGTTTCACATTATGCACCTACTCCAAAGCGAATGAAAAGAGACAACTCATTTTTGAATGCCACTATACGTAGATCTGATGTTTATACTAGCTCACACAAACATTCCAACGAATATTTAAAAAACAGTGAGATTAACCCTGATGTTGTTGCTGACATCGACGACGATTTTATGCGAACTTCGCCATTGGTACTACCTGCTTCATTTATTTTAGAATCTATATTTGTCCTAGGGAAAACACGAATTGGACGAGGATTGGGCCTGGAAAATGTTTGACCGTGACTTCTTTCGACCTTTGACCCCAGTAGGTTGTCCTTAGCTTGCATGGCTTACGATCTATTGTAGAAAATGGCATCTGATCTCGAAAAAATGAGAGCACTTGAGTCCCACTTGGTATCTTCAAACTTGAAATATCGAGGAGAGTTTGGAATGATCATCGACGTTGACGATATTTTGCGAGAAAGTGATTCAACTATCCAATCAATATGTATTCCAGAGAGAGGAACGTATTATCGGGAGAGTTGGGGCGAACAAGATTACATAGATGAAATGAAATTAAGGTCCAAAGAAATTAATTGCATGGATACTGTCCTCGGATTTCGCTCGTATTGCTCAAACCATGAAATCGTCGAACCATATCACGAAGGTTTATTCCAACAGTATTTAATCGACATTGAAACGTCTGGGCCAATGGATATAGACCATCGCGCACCAAGAGGGCTCAATATTCCTATCATTGTGAGAATATATCAACACCTTTTCTTGCCTAATTAGATATTAGGATTCTGACAGGCTACCAAAACCATCGAACCAGAATTATGGCTTTTCAAAAGATCAATGTGATGATGAGATTTCTGAATCACTTCATTCAACTGCGCGTGCCTTAATCCGCCAAGCGCAGTCAAACTGGCTGAACATCCGAGAACTATACGGTACGCTTGTTCACACACATATCAATTTTTTTCTCATATTTTCCGCAAGATCGACTATTGGAAGAACTTGAGCTGGAACCAATATTTGAGCAAGAAAAACTTTTAACGTCAGATATTGAAAAATATTACCAACTGTGGAAACAATCTAAACGAACATTTTACAAAAAGTTTGCAATCCCTGATTGTATCTCGTCGAAAAATTCGAAGCAATATAACGCCTTCTTGTTTTCGTCTCATTTTGCATTGTGAGTTGCGATTTCTTATGTATGTTGATGTTTTGATAATAGGACATTGCAGCTTGGAGATGGCATTGACTTTTTAGATCATACTGGCTTGTGGGAACCTGGATTTGTTGTTGAGCTGTTTGTCGAAGGCAAGAACCTATTGAGCCACGTTAAAATCCAATTGTTTAGACAAGGCGTTTCCACGCGAGAATGGTGTTGCGTCTACAGTGGGCGCATTATGCCTCCTGGAACTAGCACCCTTCGACTTGCTCCAGTTTTGGACGTTAAAATCCATCCAACCCCAAAGAACAATTGTGAAATAGTAACTCATGATGTTACTTTGCCAGCAGCAGTTAGACTGCCTAATTTTGAAGTGCCCATGTCCTCGGACAAAAATGTAACTACAGCGAAAAAATTAGAGCACGTCCTTTAACGCCAGTTTCGATGTTATAATTATTAACCCAACTCAACATTTTTTTGTTTTGTTTGGACATTAACCCAACTAAACATTTTTCTTTTGTTTGGACATAAATGACACTTATATTTAATTGATTTAGGACGGTTTGGGAATCGATTGATAGGACGTTATTTGTATCCGCAATCAGGATCTAAAAATAGATGACAAACTTCAGTTTGAGAAACACATTTTCTCCGTTCAATGTCGCACGAAAAAATGGACTCCCAGTGTCCACGTCGTATGCATGACAGATCTCACTTGCGCGTAATGGCCAAAGACAAGGATGTACTGGTACCAAATGTAAAAACAAGGAAACGCGTCCATGTAGGATCCACAAACCTACAAATATCAAAATCTTCGTCGGCCCCCCGTTTGAGCTTTTCATCAGATTCAAAACAGCCTGCTGTTTTCAGCAAGTTAAGTAGTCCTGCAGTCTTGAAGAAGTACCGAGATGAGCAAGACGTCAGCGGAAGATCTAGAGTACTTCAGTTATCTCCCGTACACATATCATCACGACCACATACGTCGCATGAAATGAAGTCCGAGAATGAAATGTCAAACATCAAAACTTCACTGTCATTGGACCGAATTCAATTGAATCCCGTTGTAATTCAGACTATGAATGAGCCATACGCAGACGACAAGTTTGATAAAAACAGTCCAATGACGAAAGCAATGTTTGTGAGAAACAGAGATAAAATACGAAACAGGGTTGCAACAAAATTCGGATCAATGCGGGCAATGTTTCGGGCATTTGATGAAGATGGAATTGGGGGAGTGACTTTTGAACAATTTCATAAATCCATTGCATTTTTGGGTAAATATCCTTGTTTTTTGCTTCATTCAGCTTTTCACGTATGTAGGTCTAGAAATCGATGAATCTGATCAACGACTTCTATACAAAATGGTTGATACGAACGGAAATAATTTAATCGACTTCAACGAATTTTCAGAAATGTTTGAGTCTGAACCAATGCGAAATAGTTTTCAAGGTATTGGCAACAGCGCCGAGAGTTTGAAAGCACACCCCCAACCGCTTGCTTTAAGCCCTCGAACTAAAGTAAGAATACAAGAATTTCAGCACGATTTGTCGCAAAGGCTACTAAAGAAACACGTATCTCAACAAGTTGCGTATGGATCAAATTCCAAAGGTATTAATTTCGTGTTTCTTTCGAGGTACCTTTTGCATTGTGCTTTGTAGTATTATTAAACGCTTTTCGGCATATGGACCACGATGGCGATGGGTCTCTAACGTACGACGAAATACGAAATGCTTTGGGAAGAGAAATGTTAGACTTGGAAATTGATCCTGCTGAATTGGACGCAATGATTAGAACAATTGATTCTGATCAAAATGGATTTATCTCATTCAAAGTAAAAAAAATACATAGTCGATTGATACCTATTTCTTTTGTAGGAATTCATCAACTATTTTTCTCTGAAGTCAGACAATTCTCAAGCTGATATATTTCATGAAGGTCGTCAAAGGGAATTGGGTCACCTTGAACTTAGCTCAACTCAGAGTGTTAGTCCTCGGCCTGTTATTGTAGATTTTGATGAAAGGAAGCTATTGCAGCCCATTACCATTGAACCTCGGCGAGAATTTGAAGACGAAACGTGTTGTATGCAAGAGCTCCTCTGTCGAAAAACTCTTGAAAACCTCACAGTCACGACGCCTAAGCCTGGAAGCCATGTTGAAAATTCTTGTGAGCCCCCAGACAACTTGGATGCTTATTTTACCTCCTTGATGTCCATTGGTCATCCCAGAGACAGGAAGAAATGCGCACCACTTGATTGGAGCCGACTTGGAATAGGAGGAAATGGAACCGATCAGGATTCATCCAATGTCATTTCCGATTCGGATAGATTTTTAACAACATACACGGAGCAGTTTAGTCCGAAAAATGTTAACCCACCACATGTGCGCGTTGGGATTCCTCAAGACGATATGGATAAAAAGTGTTCGAGGATGCAAGCACGCCACGAAAGAACGTACCACAACTTATTGCGAACGGAACATAATAAGAAATACCGCCTAAACATATCTCAATGGGAAGAAAATGCGCGGCTACGTGCCAAGGCAAAACAAAAATACTGCTACAGTGATGCCGTCATTAAAAAAGAAGATCAAACCTATGCACACAACAACAAAATGGCAAAGAAATCAGGTGGCGCAAGCTTCCATAGAATGTGGGCAGGAAGCCTAGAATCTCAATTTAATTCTCAACCGTGGGGAATATCGAGAGAATCAAGACATAAGTCACCTGAAGAATAGTTAATTCAAATTTGTATTTTGCTTCCTCAGGGGTTTACACAATGAGACAATGCAAGCATCGACGATATTTTCTCCAACGAAATTGACTCGAATAGATACAGAAGGTGCCGAGTATGGAGCATCATTTTTAAAATGATGCCGTTGTGTATTATTATAATGATACTCACCTTCTCAAGTTTAAGCGTTTATTACGATAGTTTATACAGACAAAACTATTGGAGCCGTGGGGTGGGGAGTTATCCTGGGGATAGATCCTTGTCGAGAAAATCCAACAATGTGGCGATGTCCGTGGGGTGGAGCTCGCGGTTGTCGTCCAGATGTTGGGTCTTGGACAATGATACTCACCTTCTTCATTGTGATGCATTTTCTGTCTTTTTTTAAATGACAGTAAAAAAAGACTAAAAAAAAGCCTAGTGTTTCGACAGAAATACGTCTTTATTGAATGCCATTATGCAATATAATCTTTTTTTTTTATAGATTATATTGCATAATGGCATACATGTTGTCTTCAGAACTGTTTTGCTCCCAACAGATGCTGTAGAAGTTCAATGTCAGACAGACTTCGATTGAAAAGTGACTTAGTCAAACTAAATCACCACGAGTTATTGGTATACACACTTGAGTGCTGTAAGTGATCTAACAGTCCCGATAATAGTGCATCCTAGAATTAACTTAGTCGCATGTAGACATTTAGCACACTACCAATGGTTTTTCTTGGATATTTTGTCGTTTTGATTCACATACGATTGTCAAATACATGCAAGGATCAATGCGAGAAACAACGTAGATACTGTTTACTCGTCTCTCATGATGGACATGACTTCAAATATCGCGTTATTAAGAGGTTCAATTTGAAGTAAACCAACTTACATTGCACTCTTTGAATGTGTAAATCGTTCACCCGGCGTATGGAAGGGTGGTATTTCCTGCAATAACATAATCAAATTTGGCCAATGCTTTTGGACAAATAAGGGGTTGAGATCGGAAGTGGGGAAGCTAAACACTATTCGCAGTTAGAGCTTCATGTTAGTATGAGCTAACCAGCTGGCCAGGAGCTAATTCCCCACAGTGGTGTAAATTCGCCGTCAGTGTCTTCGTCATAGCGAGAAACTTGGCCAAAATATGTCTTATTTGCTGCTCGAATATTGTTTTTTTTATTCGAAGTATGGTGTACACTTAATGTTTGAGCAGGGCATAAATATCCATTGGAGTGGAATTTGGCTCCTTGATTTTGCAAGCCAGAAGAGTCCAATACGAGCATTAATTGGACCTGCTCTTGGTCACCAAACGCTACGCACAGACTTTTAAACGGTCGAGTGACAGTCGTACAACTTTTAGAGAAAAGTGAGTTCAAATCATTGAAATATGAAATTCCAAGTGGGTTCCTCGACCCTTTCGGGGGAGGGAATATTGAATATTGGCTGTCAAATGGTTCCAACCACTACATATCTCTTTTAAACCGTATATTTCTAATATTCAGCGTACATTGTAGAAATATAGTGAAAATTTCGATGATATCGACGCATACAATTTCTTGGACCATTGAAACAGAGCGATATCAATTCCATCGCCTGAAGTATAGCTTCAACAAGTACAACATCAGGACAGGGTAATACCAACAGAATGTAGACTGGGGTGATTCAACTGGCTCGATGAAATTGATAACGATCTACTTACTGAATAGGACGATAAGTTTTCACTTCGCTTGTGCGGCATTAATTTATTCAATGTCAATGGTTTCCTACGGAACTATTACATTACAACTACTGATATTGCATAAATTTTATACAATTGTTCACGACCAACATTTGTTGGCAATTTGTCCACTGAATCACTGGACATTCGCTCTTCACAATCAGTTTTGTCGACCACTTCCACAATATTCAGAGCATCGACCCAAATGCAAATATTTCTATGGCTAGTTAATCGATAAGCCTAAAGTTGGTGCTTACTGTTTGGCTTGATGTAACGATATGGTGGATTTAATGTAGTCAAACTCAGACAACATGGTTTCACATTTTAAAAGTGATGAGACTGTTCGGCATTCAATCAAAGCAAATACTTTTTGAGCCTAATTTGCGTCATAGCATGCTGTGAAAGGGATTATCACGAACCTCTAGCAAAGCGTGATCCAATTTATTCAGAGATTTAATTACGCATTGTATGTACTCTATTTTCTGTAGCAAGATGAATACAAACGTATAAAATGTTCCAACCTCTTGGTAGTTGTACAGGAAATATACAAAGGGTTTTTCTCGCGCCAAGCCCAAATAAAATGAAGTCATTAATACACGTTGCTATAGCGAGGAGTATTATGAAGGTGCTGAAGTACACCTACCTCAAAAAAAAGGCTGCACTGCTCGAAAAAATATTTATATTCCAAGAGTTGCTTACTGCCCAACAAATTATCAGTTTGGACGTCAACATCGGACACGCTCGAATGTACACGAGTTCTCTACTTTCCTTTTAGATTTTACACATAGACCACTTACGTTATGTTCAGCAGGGCAGCAGTGATATGAAGTGTATTGCTTGTCAGGATTAACGGAAATGAAATCGGCTTGGCTATCTGGATAACTGCGAACCTCAATGTCAGATTCAGAGCACGCCTTATCTCTCTGCGTTTGCCGGAACATGTCCGCGCACTTTAAGCTTTGGCTCTTCAACTGAACGAAGAGCCCTCGAAAAACTTCTGTATATCTGTGAGTTGGTTCAAGGTACGACATCTTATGGTAACTAGTGGAATTTAGAGCAACAATAAGCCATTGATTTCTTACGTGCTGTCACAATCAGTCCATAGGTTTAAAAAAAGTGATATAGCCTTCCACGACGGAAGGCCTAATACCTCAGAGGGAATGGCACTTTTGGCCTTGCGTCAAAATTACACGGGTGATACGTTCTGGTGGAAGTGTTACCTGCTGGTATTTAAATGCATTAATGGCTCCAAAGAAGGACGGCAGGCATCGTCCGAGATGAAAGCACAATTCATGTTGAGCTTTCGACATTTCGATCAAATTCAGATGTTGCTGAGAATCGTTGCTCTCAGCTCAATTTTTTTGACCAATCAGATTACATTACTCATATTCTCAGTGGAAGATCAGGCCAAATTTAACATATTCGACGGAAAGCGCGAATATTTCAAATATTATCCAATCAGCGAAGAGTAAATCCAAGTGCTGGACATTAACATTCAAATTCTCGCGTCTGATTGGTGCCCGACTCGATCCACTCGAGATGAGGTCGGAATGACAAGACTTTACTTTACTGAAATACTGGCCTCTGATTGGCCTGTCCAACACTGTGCCCCGACAATACTTCGTATAAACTTTCTGGTCAAATAAACTAGTATTTTGTTATTAAAATGCTCGAAGACACAATTTGATAAGCTGTATAACTTGATTTTCTGTATATTCGCATTTATTAGTTTACGTAGTGTTTAGAAACGACACACACCCAATCAATTCAAAGTTCAATTGCAATGGTTCAACTCAAATCCAAGGCGACGAAAGGGCAGAAGAAGAAGCCAGGTGACTTCAAACGCCCGAAGCGAAAAGTTGGTCGCAAAGCTGTCCAGACGAATGTAACAAATGCTTCAATTCAATCTCGACGAATTAACATGACAGAGCAAAGTATGCTGCAAGACAAATCTGGAGCTGCTGTTACAAGTCGAAACCAAACGCTGCAGGACATCTTGTCAAAAATTTCTCACTACAATGCTCATGTCAGACGTGATGCAATGTTTGGTTTGAAAGAACTTGTGCATTTACATCCCATGACACTGGTTGCGAATGTTGGTGCTGTATTGGAAACACTTCTGCGAGGCATGGTCGACGACGAAGCCGTTGTACGCGAGGCTTGCGTTGTTGCTTGGAAAGAATGCTTCATCAGTCTTGCAAAATCCAATTCGAGAACTATCGTAGCGCCATTTGCACCTCTTATGACTGTGTATTTTTGCAGTGGGCTTACACATATCAAAGTGGGTGTTAGAGAGGACGTCTTGAGACATATTGATGTTGTTCTTGACGCTCCTACCTTCGCCGAATTATTGGCAAGTACTCTCAACTCTGAGCAGATTGGCCGGCTACTTGAAAACTTCAAAAATATGATATCAACTAAATCCCAACCAGTTAATATGAAGAATTCTTACAGCGTTTTTGCAGACAAATTGAAAATAAAGCAAAGTCAGCTGCAAGAAAATGTTTTGAAGGTTCGTTTTTTTGCCATTCAAGTTGTCCATAAATTGCTTTCGGCACTGGAATATTTCAAAACAAGTGCAGCTCAATGCAAGGCAAATAATAGAATCAATTTACATTCCAACCCTACACTCTTACTTTACCCCCCATCAAATCGCGTGTGCTGGAGTATTCATCAAGGATCTATTCAGAGTATTTCCAATGACGAAGCGCAATCGTGGCCTGTAAAGGCGCTTTCGTTGTTGCCATCATTGCTTGCCTTGTGGATGGAATCCAATACTGACGACCCCACTTTATCGGTTGACGTTTTGAAGCACATGGCTATTATTGTCGAATCGGTGACAATAATTTTGCGCAAGGCACACAAGTGGCTGGATGATTCTACAATGAAGACTTACGTCCATGCATACTTTGAGAATTTTCCGGTTTTATCTCCTGATGCCTCATCTTCCGATGTGTCATGTATTCAGGCTTTGAATTCACTAAATCTGTCTATCGCACAATTTGGGTGTGAAATCCTCGTTAACGAGAATCACCTTGATTTAGAAACCCATATCTCCTGCTTTTTGCTGTCCGAGTTTGATCAATTGACCAAATCACCAGACCTTCGTAGCGTTTCCGCATCAGTGAAAACGATGAAAAGAAGACTTCAAATTTTATCAACTTTGTTGAAGAGAAATTTCCAACCTGAATTATTAGTGTCATTTTCATCCCTTTATCAATCCTGTGCCCCAAAGTCCTCAATGTTTAGAGTTTGCACTGGATTTGCAATCGAACACCTTGAAATACTGTTCAACTCAAAGTCACACTTTCAGGTATAAAAAGTTGTTGCACTTTTTTAAACGAGAATACCTAGGCAAGTCGACCGTCGTGGGATACTATATTGCTATGGTTCCAACAATTAGGCTCGTTTTTGCTTGTTGCTGACGATGGTTCAAAACAAGTATCATATTCACGGCTTTTTCGAGTATGTGTTACATTGCTTCAACGTATTCCGGAAGCATATTTGATATCAGCACCTTTTGACGCCTGGTTGAATTCCGTGTTCACCTTTTTTACTAGCACTACTAGTCCCATGTGGTTCGGACAACTGCAACCTCAAGCCCAGCTTGAGGCGGTCGCTTTGCTATACCACCTACCACATTACCCTTCCAACTTTTTGCGAATATTGGCTATGTGCTGCAAGTCTCCAAGTGTGACTCAAGAGGCTAAGAGTTTTCTCATTGACGTAATTTCTGAACAAGGGGCGTCGAATAAGTTTGAGCGCTCAGATCTGCTCAGTTTTTATATGAGCACATTGTTTGCCAGTGGAAACGAATTACTTTGCCCTCAAGTTTGTCGACTCCTCACATGGCTTCATTTGGGGTCGTCATTGGCGTCTATTTTGGCCCCAATATTATCGAAACAAAATTTGGCCGAGCATACTCAACCGTTAATTTTGTCTTACGTAGCGTGTTTGAAGTCTAATGCATTGATGTTTGTCAAGCCAGGTCATGCAGACACTTGTGAAGAACGACATCCACCAGAAGTATTGAAAATGCACATGATACCAACGTTTGCTCGGGTTCTCGCTGAGGCTGAATTTGAAGATTATTTTGAGAACGTCGTTGAAGGAATGACGTATTGCAACGGCATTTTCATTGACATTTTCGAAATTCTTTTAAAGGACGAAGGCGATTTGTTGATATTGTTGAAACTGATGCGCCATTCGAAACTGCGAAGTATTGTTGTTTTGTATAAGAATATCCTCCAGCAATACTTGCTGACCCTGCCAAGTGCCAATTTCGAACATCAACGACAAATTATGAATGAGTTGAAGCTTATTACGAAGGATAGATAATGCTCCTTCGATGCTGATGTAGTTATTCAACTAGTATATATATATATATTATGGTTTATATACAAAAGAGATCAAATTTATAATTCATTTATAATTCGTGATGAGGATACTTCCTTCTATTCATTGATTCGAAACACGTGAAAGCAAAGCCGACCTAAGTATGTAGCACAGCGAGTTATTCACGGTGCTCACTCCACGACTGATATCAAATAGCCGCTCCAAAATGTTCATTTCCGTCAACGTGCAATGGAATCCAGATGGTGGGATTGGAAAAGTTGACTCATCTTCAGTCAAATTGAACAAGAGCCAGACTGACTTCAGATATTCGTCAAGTTCTCCCTGTAAAATGCCAACCTTGTCTTCTTTGTCATGCAACCGTTGTCTGATTCTGGAAGCTTGAGATTTCATGAATGCTGCGATATCGAACATAAGCTCAATCTAAAATAAGTAAGATTGGGGGATGTTGGGAATTAATTGAAAATCTTACATTTCGACACAAAATTGGCGACTGGGCAAATCTGCCATCTTGAGCCTGAGTACAAGTCCCCAAAGCGTAATACATTGTCACCTTCGAAGCTGATGTTTTTACCCATTGAACACATATCAAACCTCCTGGAATTTCAGGATCATCTTTAGGCACACCAGGAAAAGTAGGGAAACAATGTTTGTTATATAACACGTGATTTTGAGAAAGAAACACATGTAAAGTGAACATGGTTCGCTGTAAGGCATTTGATATGGTTTGCTCGAAAATAACATCGTGTTCCCGCATGATTGAAGCAAAATAGGGCAATACCAGAAACCCCACTTGGTCTAAATTGCTGTTTTGATACAAAGTTTTCGCCGCAGATAAAATTTCTTGTTGTAAGGGTGGGGGCAGCTTGTCCAATGATGTTGCACTTATGGTGTTTAACTGTGTAGTATTCCATAAAATGTACAATTGTTCTTGAAGTTTACAAGCCATTTGTAAGTAATGATAAGCTGATTGTGTTTGAACTTGTATTCCCTCATTGTTTTGTACATTGTGCTCACCATATATCTGAACTAATTCGATACATGCTTTGTACATATACTGTCGAGGATGAGTTGAGTCCCTTGTCCATATTTGCAGAGCATCTATGAAACAAGTAATACTTTCACTAATTGAAGTATGTGTTCGATGCAGGACACAGCCTCTGTAGAATAATAATACGGCTTTCGTACTGGGCGCAGGGTTCGAAATGTGTGTTAAGGTAAATAAAGCATCCTAGCAAACATTATCGAAAACCATTCTCTCAATGCTTACCTCAGTCCTCGTTAGAACCGATCCAAGAGAACAATTACTTGGATCCAGCTCGTGCAAATCAAGAAGGCGCGAAATGGTTAGGATTTGAGCTCTTACATACAGAGGTAAATGCGGTTGGTAAACGTTTACAAGTGGAACATGGGATTGGGAATAATGCAAGCCAATCCACCCTTTTGCAGTATCAGAAATTGGAATACATGACTTAATTTTACCTTGGTTCTGAAGCAATATGTTGACTGCGTCAAGCGCCTGTAGCGAAAATTGTAAGCTCGCTTTCAAATGAGCAGTTTGATGTGGAGTTGAAGAAGATAAGGTAAAGTATACATGACTTAATACTAATAGCATTTCAACGCGCGTTGTTGTATGTATTTCAGGATCATGTTTTGCTAACCATGTCAAGGCTTGTTTTTGAACTTCAGTCCGCTCTCCGTACAATAATAAAGCTTGAATTCTCAACGCATCGATTTGTCGACTTATAGTAAGCTCATTAGCATCACATGCTTCTTTCAAAGCAATATTGCTCAAATTAATTGCACTCTCGTAGTGTCCTTGCATTATATCGCATTTGATCCATTGTTTACGGCAACGTAGCCAAAACAAATGATTCAGCTCACAAGAGACACAATCAAATTGATTCTCTTCTGTCACGACTTTGTTTGTTTCTTTGTATAACTGCATGGCATGGTTTAGGACTGTCCTGGCGTTGTCGGCCAAACCATCTTGAAGATATATTTCACTTTGAATATAGTCACACTCACAGATAACTTTAAGAATGTCTTGTGGCTGAAGTGGCTCTGTATCCACTACCATGGATTTCGATGTCGCTTCAATTTCATTCACACGCGGTGTAGTATTTTTTTCTTTTTGGTTTGAATGAGCCTCGTCGGTAGGAACCTGTGGGATTGAAAATTTATGTACCAGTAGCTGGAATAGATAACACAAATTAAATTAAACCCCAATGTCACAGAAAAATTACCTGTAGTTGGCTAACTATTTGGCCAGTGACGTGTTTCAGTGCGATCCCTTGAGGACTAAAGCTCTCATTTGACCCAAGAGCTAGCATCCATCTTATGATTGTTAAGCAAAGTAAGTATGCTAAGCGGGATCCGACTTTCAACTCACTCATCAACTTCACTACTGAACATTCCAATAACCATTTGTGTAAGGATTCATTTTCGGGATCTCCAATACGCTTCGTTTGATTTAATTCCAACGGGACACTCATAATGCTGCTCAATAGAGTTGCTACTTGAGACATATGTCCAATGCCAACACATCCGTCGATTTTCATCCTCTTTGCTTGGATAACACTTCGAGAATCATTGAATTGGATCCTTGCAAAGTATTCCAAGCCGCACGACAGAGGCAGCGTTTGCTCATACAATTCGTTCGCCAACAGAGTTTCGATAATAGAAGTGCACGAGAGCATAATATTTACTGGCTGAAAGAAATGTAGAGGTTTGTTGGACATTAATATGAAATCCGAGGACAATGTGTAATTTGAGAATGTATAAAGTCGAGAAATATCTGGGTGGGGCAAAGCTCCAGTGAACAGTTTACAAAAAACGGCACTTCCCATTAGGGCATATTGAAGTCTCTGATGTAAATCACTGTGTAGAGTTGTCCAAATTAATTTCCCAAGCATATTACAGCACATTAAGATACACCAAATACCGTCTCCATTAATCTCAATACTTGACTCCTTCAAAATTTGACGCCAATTTTTAGTGGTAGCCAGCGCGCCGAAAACAGCATCGATTCCGTCGTTCCATGATTTCTTTGCTGCAAAATTCTCATTCTCTGCGAAGAGGTAATCGCCTTGCTCTTGCAAAGCTTGTACCAGCAGGAGTGTAGCTCGCTTTTGACGACAAATGGATACACAGCTCTTAAATAAACCAATCACGTCGCTAGTTTCATCTATGCATAGATAATATCTAGAAACAGCTCTTTGCGCTCGCTGCAATGACTGTAAACACATACTTTTTGAGCGATTGATATGATCGAGCCATAAATTCAACTCTACATGATGTTTATGTAAAGTTTTTTGATAGTCAATCATTATTTCCAAATCATTCTCTCTTTTGAGCCGTTCTTCACGGAAAATTCTTTCTTCTTCAGTTACGACCTCATGAACTACCAAACGGCTTTTTTTCTTTTTTTTCTTCGACTGTATTTCGTCAAACGAACGTATGTACTGAGCCAGTTCGGTTTTTGCATTTTCAACTTTTACATCTTGTAATCGACAACGCTGATTTTGTGCATATACGATCCATTGCAAGATTAAATCAGAGTTTGAACCTCCAGTTAAAAAATAAAGTCGTTTTCCAAGAATGACCAATTGCTTCCATTCACCAACAACACACAGAACCTAAATCATGATTCACATGGTTACAATAATTTTATCTACCTGTATGGTGTACAAAGAGAATTTTACAATCCAAAGAACATCGACACTTGCTTGGTGGACGACTGCTTCTATTTGTAAAACTGTAGCCAAATCGTGGCTCTGAATGTCAACGCTATCAGTTGCTCGGTCCAAAACATCAATATCAGAGTATGATTGCTTGTTCTCTAGCAAATCTAACATGTCCAGAAGTCGCATAGAGCAACAATATATAGGTTTCCAGTCATACTGCGTTGAGAATGCAAGAGGAGAAACCCATGCTTTCCATAATATATTCCACACGCACTGTACACCTGATTGTAAATTGGCCCATGAGCGAGCGTGATAGTACAGCTGGACAGCCTTGGCTAGGTTAGGTAGTGCTTTTTCAACTTCGGGGGTTTTGTTAGAATTACGCTCACTGAACGTAATAGGTGGTGATGATAAAAAGTACCAGGTAAGGTCTTGATCAGGACCTTCGAAAGGACTCACGTCATTGCTTGGACTGATAATCGAATACTAGAACAACATGAAATAATTGAGTAAGACATTACATTCTTACGTACATAATGCAGCCCAAACAAATAGAAATACTCGCCTGCCCACAAATAGACCTCATGATCATCAATGTCTGCTTCTTTGGGTATTTGAGACTTTTCGGTATTTGATTGGCCACTGTCAGGAATAATGCTTTCTGCAGGGGGCGAGCATGGCTGCTCATGATGCAGGTGGCCAGCTGCAAACCTCATCAACACAATGCGAACGTCAGAGTTAATTGTCAAGGAGGAGTGCCATCGAACATCCTTCAAATAATCAATTGACGTCTTTTCGTTCATAGTGATTCCCATCTTAACAATTTGGCAGGCGTATTCCATATATTTTTTATGATCTAATCGAATGTTATTGTAGACAATTGGTACGATTTGTATTTACTGGAAAAATTTGCTTTCAGGTCGGTGAATGCTCGTCCTGGCGATGTATTGCTCGATTGTAAAATTTCTTCAATCCTAGTTAGAGAGTGCATTTTGTCTTCTCGTGGAGTCCCTTTTTTAGGGATCTTTTCTGCATCAATTGGCGCTGAATCAGTATTACTTTCTTGGTGGAGCTCCACGCCCGCTGTCCATTCGCGCGACAGGAAAATAGTATCTCTCAACGCCTCTGCCTCTTTACATGAAATAGTAAACGGCGGAGCGAGATAGTCATTTAAATGTGTAGCATCAAGTCCTAACTTCAAGCACAACCTTACAAGTTTGAACTCATTTTTTTCGGCAGCTATTCGCAATATTTCAAAACTTGAACACATGTATGTTGCATACAATCTTTCATCCCATTGATCTCTCGGTAATAATTGCAAGCTCTGTATACATTTCAGATGTTTATAAAATATAATCAACACACCTGCACAATCGTACACAATGCTTGTAACATAATACCACCACTACTTTTTAAATGCAAAAACGGCACCATTAGCCTGTAAAGTCTGTGTGAAAATGAACGTATGTGCTCAAATTGGCCTGATAAACACGCCACTTCTAATCCAATTAGGCCCTTATTTATTGCTTCAATTGTTTGCATTTGAACGGTAACAATAGAGCGACACCTTTCGACTTGTTCCAGCTGGCCATTACTTTCAGGACAACAATATTCAGGTCCAATCAAGATTGATATTGTCGTCAAAAATACGTGCAAAACCTTCAACCCGTCAGTTAATATGCATTTCGAAACCGTTATTTCTTACCTGCACAGGATATTTAGTAATTGTACCCTCTAGAGAACTCCCTTTCGACCTCTGAATATTTAAGGCGTGCGAAAATAGTGGATTCCTTCGCCACCGCTCTCCATTGGTATCATTCTTTAATACGAAATCTGCGTACAATATTAATCCTGCTTTAACAGCAAGAGATCTAAGATAATTTTGAGTTGAAAGGATATAAATCTGGAAGTACGTATGTTTCATGGAAAATGCTTCTTTTGCCAACATGCCGTAACACAAAGTCAATGGGAGAGGACTAAGGGCTAGTACAGGTTGCGATGTTGTTCCGATCCCCTCGATTACATCATCATTTGAATCATACGCGGCCACTGCGAAGACGTAGCTTTCATTTGGCAAGAGCCCAGAAACGGACATCTATGCGTTATGTTTCAGTGTCATACAAACACATCCAAGTATCAGTCATACCAACATAGGACTCGGACTGGGATACACAATACTACCAGTACCAGGATATCCCATGTTATTCAACGATACATCAGTACCTGCCCCCGTAGCTTTACCGAACAAACAATAATGAGATACCTGACGTTTTGGTGGAAAGTGGGACAAAATTTCAACCGTAACAAATGTAGGACCTCGAGACCTTAGAGCCGGGGCTGGTGGCTTGGTGGTAATATTCTCGGCAGTAGTTTGAGTACAGCTGCATGTACAGGCCATAATTTCTTGTTGCTTCATTTCATCAAAACACTTGAATGCTTCTAAGAAACATTTTTCCTCGTCCTCAGAGTCTACAATTACATAGCTAAGTTGGCTTAACAATGTGTACTTTTACCCTGTGCCCTGTGTCGTGCCATCTGTATATAAAGTATTCCTCGTGTATAACCATTCTTATTACATTCAGCTATTAGGTGTCGTTCTATCATGGAGGAAGAGCCTATGCCGTTTGGTTTTGACATTTCATACTCCAGATTGTACAATAAATTAACCATGTCAGTCTCCAAAGAAGCCAAGGTCAAATTCATGAAGTTTTGCTGAAACTTGGCACCTTTGATTGCAACGTCGTCAGTGCTGAAACTATTTGATGTATGAGGTAAGCTACTAAATGCAACTTGGCTGATACGGTCTAATCCAGAAGAACTTTTCGCGAACTCTGAATGAATATTTACATTGAAAATGTCCCCTCTCTTGTTTGACACAACTTCAAGCAAAACTCGTAGAATTTGAATGGCATTTCGGAGCTGCCTAGTATTTGACAAAAGGACAGCCAGACGAAGACCAATGGTTGCTCGCCAAATAATATCATCGAAACGTAACTCGTGGGACAACAGATGAAGTGCGAGAAGCTCAGTCGAGGCCTTTTTTTGCGCAGTTGAGTTGGCATTGGTTCCATATACAACCATATCTAGTGAGTCAAGTGATAGCTTCACGTACTTATGCCATACATACAACATGACTTCTATGAGACTGTCATGCCGTGAAGTGCAAAGGTCTTGATTTTGGGATGCCTGGAGTAGAAGAGTAGTCACGTTCGACAAGCGAGGAGGATCAGTCGGATCAATAATTAACTCGTATACAGAGTGCAGCAACCTCAATTCTTCCACATCGACATTGTTCTCTGGATTTCCGACAAAAGTAAGTGACAAGCGACTGATTGCTGAAGCGAAAAATTCCAAAAATATTGGCCATTTTCTGTAGCGAAATAAGAACTTCACGACGTTTACGTGTTCACAGAGAGGAATTTCCTGTGCATTCTGAGCGTGCGAATGAATCGACAAGACAGCATCATCAACATCGGATGAATTTATGGTGAATGGAAGGTTGTCTTCAAATTCAGGCATTAAATTCAACTTCCATTGTGAAGGCGACAATACACTGAGAAAGGCTGCAACTGCACGAATTCTAGTTACTGAACTTGAGAATGTTGTTTCAATTTCAACTTTTGAAATGGTTAGCATGACTTGATTCAAGGAAACAGGAATCGGCGATGGCGCTCTAATTGATTGCGTTAATGGTGGAGAGGCAGTTGCAGTCGACTTCAATTTTTTTGCAATAATAAATCGATCGATTTTTAGGGTTTCCTCGAGATCGCTTAATATTTTTTGCGTTGATTCTGGAATCGGGGAGTCCTGCGCTTCTTCGTTTCGCAGCTGTTCTACCTTTTGTAAACCCGTTTCAATTGCTAAACAAGCAGATTTCCACAAAAGATCGCGTTTTGGAAAATTCTTCCGCGCCAATGCTATGAATGATTATTAGTACGCCGAAATTACTCTAAAATAGCTCATTTACCTAAATAGCACGCAGAAATGGACCTGTATACATGAATACGCCATGAGCAAAATTTAGTTGTGCACAAATGAATCACATTGTCCATGATAACCACCGTGAACTTCATAAATGGCAGAATTTCGGCCTCAAATCCCAAGCTTTGCAACGGGGAGCATACACTCATTATATGAATTGTTCCATTTAATACGTGGGCGACACATTTCTTGTGCAACGCAGTGATATTTTGAACACTCGGGTTTTGAGATAATGACATTGCCAGTCTCAACGCATTTTGAATATGATTAAGCATATCAATCATTTGACTCAATGTAGATGGATAAGACACATTTGGATCAAAGGCTTTGAGTTGAAAAACCGTGCAAAGTGCAAAAGCATACATGCACCGAATGTGTATTTCTTCATCGGCTGTTGTCTTCACTCTCGTGGATTCATAACGCAATATAGCTTGCGAGTGGAATGATTTACTCACCGTGAATTCTTGTTGCTCGAAAAATAACTCTCCAAATGAAACAAACAACTCGATGGCTAATGATGGGGATAGTTGCTCATGCATTTGTCGCATGATGTGTTGCAGTTTGATGCCATTAGCCCCAAAGTATCCAACCTCAAGAAGTGGGTTGCATCCGTTAGAACCACTGCTAGTGGTTTTGCGACATTTCGCTTCCTTGATACTCACCATAATTTCATTCATTTCATTTCTAAAGTTCAAAGTCAAGACGCTTTCGTCCATTTCGCCACTCGCCATAGCAGCTCGGACTTTGTGTGACCTTTCGCCGATGATCTCTGGAAGGTGTACGGATACGGTATCCGGTTCATTATGTTGAGTAATTTGGTGTGTGACAATTGGACCAAAGAACAGCAACGATTGGCCATTAATCTTTAATTTTACAATTTTAACCAATTATTGCGTAAGCGTAATAGAATTTTCAGCGAATCCGAGTACGCGAATTAAGCCCATTTTCGTCTAAATGTTGTGATAATATTGAAAAATGGCTTTTCTCGAAAATTGTCGTGTCTGGCACATCACGAAAAACGGACTAAAAAATATTCGACTTGAAGTGGAATATTTTTGCTTGAAACGCACGCAATATTGTGCTCCTTTTCATGAATCCCCCCCCTTCACGTCACCCCATGAACATCGCCTTAAAGCGCCATCGACTCCATCGACTCACGAGGAATGAATCCGCCGATGCCGCATGATCGAGTGTCGTACCAGTTGATCCTGATCAGTCCGCGACATGCATGGAAATGTACATCACATGCCAGGGTCGATTGTGGAGGGAAATCATTTCGATGATGGGAGTTCAGTCGACTGGGATGAGGCGATTCGTGGAGAGTCGCTGCTGCTACTGGCTCCTCGTATATCAGTGGAAACACACATGCGTTGTCGAGAAGTTTCTTGTCATCAATGCAAGCTGTGATCCCGTCATTACCTGCAGGGCGTAGAAGATCGCGACAGAGATGAATGAATGCGTGTATTGCGCTACAGAGAAGTCGTGCGTGAGAGCAAAACGTGCTTCCGCGAGCTGCGAGTCGTAATGCCTTGTCATTTCCTTCGTCGATTGTTGTTCCCGTCGGACCGCTGTGCCGTCCACTGCTCAGGCGACTGTGCCAACGAGCCGAGATGTCTACGCTTCGAGCGAAAACAAAGCAAAGTCCACACGCGTTGCGCATCAAGCAACCCCCTGAGGAGGACGCCGTGGGGGGAATCCACGGATGGCGGAGTGATCAGGAAGGAGCTTTCAGGACCAGCGACCTCCCCCAGCCGGACAGACGCATGTGGGCTATTATCAAAGCATGGGGTGGGTTTTGTGGGCATGGAGATTCAAACGTCAATTGCAAAAGATGTTGCTGCGACGAAAGAGGTGCCGCTGACAACGACTGCGGAGTACTCTTGTGTGTCTTACTTCCGTGTGACATCCGCTATCAATCGCGTATCGTTCGCCGCCTCGACCCCCACTAAACATATCCACAGTTCAAACATTGACGTCTCGAAGGAAGCTTGGTCGTTGGCAGAGTCTGAGCTCTGGCCAACGAATATTGCCTTCCGCCGCCAGCCAACACTGCCATCTCGTGTACTATACTACGACACGACACCCTAACGTGACCAGTAGGCAGCATCGGCGTCGCAACGAGCGCCATCGAATCGGGTGGCCTTGCGCACCCACGAAAGCGCCAACGACGCTGCCAAGCAATGGCTCACACAGAACTGCGACGCCAACGACCAGCAGACCCACATACTTTATAACCAAGTTGGCCAGTGTGTGGCTAGCAGTGCCCGAAATGAGCACCACGCCAAACGCCAAACGCGAGGTCAAACCAGCGCGGCCAATACTTCCGGTTATCATTGATGAGTTGCGAACACAGCCTGCATTGACGCGAGCGAGGCGATGTCGCGCCGTGACTGTCGGCGTGACAGTCGCAAACCAACTTTGAGCGTGCGCTATATTTTGATGACCTATCAGGAAAATCGAATAACTGCCAATCTAATCACATGATGAGCATATTGCTCGATTTGCAGAACAACTACCCATCGCCGGTTGTATCCATACTCGAACGATTTACAATTTATTCACAAGTTGAACTTCGCGTTTGTATGTGAGTGAAATGTACTGGTATGTTTTATCTCAACGTTTTCTGTTTTTCTTTTTTCAACGTTTTCTTCGTTGTTACTCCAGGAGTGAAAGCAGAAAACGTTGAGAGATCACTCAAAGAATTGTGATATTTGATAATTGATATTGAAAATAGTTTTATACAGGTCTGGAAGCTTTTGGCTCCCCCATTTCTGATTTGGTGAAATTGGACTTGTGGCGATGCCAACGTCGGAAGAAAATCTGCCGTCTGGCTGGGTGCGAGTTGATAGCAAAAGTCGCCCCGGTGAATGTTATTTCTTGAACAAAAAGTCAGGGGAGAAGACGTGGAAGATATCTGACATTGCAGACAAAGAAGTGAAGAAGCGCAAGCGCTCTGATGACGTCAGTGGGTCCAACAAGAAAACCACCTCTCAAGTTCAAGTTCTTCATTTGCTCGTGAAACATGTTGAGAGTAAGCGCCCCTCGTCATGGAGACAAGACTCCATAACCAGGAGCAAAGATGTTGCTCGGTCGCGGCTGGAAGGCCTCCGCGACCAAGTCATTTTAGCTGGAAAGAACAAAGAAAATCCAAACTCACTGAGAGAAAAATTTCAAGAACTAGCTACAAGCGAAAGTGACTGTAGTAGTGCCAAGCGTGGAGGGGATCTTGGGAAATTTGGAAGGGGAAAAATGCAGCCTCCGTTTGAAAAAGCCTCATTTGCGTTACGAGTTGGTGAGTTAAGCAACATTGTTGAAACCGACAGTGGTGTGCATATAATCTTACGTGTCAAATAATCGCTTAAGAAGTGTTCTGTTCTTGCGTTCTTGTTCGAAGTGCTATGTATTACTAGTGTTTTGGTCGACATTGCGATTGGCTCGAAAATATATGTAGCTTGTTAAATCTCGAACGATGATTCAATTTATACGAATGAAATATATGACTTCGTGAATTTAAAAATCAAAGATATGAGAGACAGTGTCATCGCTGTCGAAAACACTGGAGCACAACTCGAATGCTAAAGGTACTAATTGCTTTTCGCGCCGCTTCATCGATTGGTCGATCAAATCAGCGTAATTGTGTTCCATGTCCGGAGAGAGGTCGAGCATTTGACTACGGATCTTTTCCTGGGGAAATTTAGATCGAGTGGACAGACAGTAACTATATTAACGTACTTCAAAGATTTTAACTCTTGTTGCAACTCCAGCATGGTAGTGGTGCTTAAGGGTGTAAATTTCCCACAGGGAACTCTTCAAAGCGTTGCACTTCGAAGGGTCATTTTCGGCATTGTCGAAAGGATCCGCCCCCTCTTTTAATTCAATATGGGTCGAGCTCTTCAAAATTCGTGCAGCTGCAACATCAATCTTATTTTTCATTGTCAACAATTCTCGCTTCTCAGCAGCTACAATAAGTATAAATATTCAATCACATTGTTTCAATTATTTTATACCTTTGTCTGCAACTGACATCGCCGTTGAGCGGTGGATCAGTTGAATGCACTCTTTATGACGCAGCACTAAATTATATACACAGGGGATAATGAATAAAATAGCACCAGGCTCTGCAGTCAATGACAGACGGGAAAGTCTACGAATTGACGAAGAAAATATGAGTGGATTGGAATTTAATATACTGGTACGACCTCTTCGTAAAAGCAGCAATGACGTAGGCAGGCAAATAGGTTGATGACAAAAAGAGAGTCAAGAGCTTAAAGAAGCGTTTTCTAAGATTAAATAGTCTAAGGACTGATCAAGGTGAAGTTTTAAGTGTACCTGAATTTCGATCGCATCAATGACTCGTCTGAAAGTAACGCGTACAATTTCGAAAAAAAATCGGGGTAGTCAAAATTGTACTCTTGAATCAATACGAACAAACTGTTCAACGCAAGTAAACTCGTAATACCACCAATATTATAGGAGTCCGTCAAAAAGTCCGCCAAAAGCAATGGATCGGTCAAGTGCGGCATTACACTATTTGGCAATTTAGCCAAAATTGTTTTGTATACATCCTACACAAGAGAAATGTCAAATGTCAGTTAATACATGAGTAAAATATGGTGCGTGCCTCTGGGAAAGAATGCTTCAATAGTGCAATCCAACACGAACTAAATACGCGCTCATGTTCGCGAATATCGAAGATAGTAGGGTCTTTGCGGGATTTCTTGGACGATTTTTGAGCATGATCCATTTTGCGTTTGTTGTTTTCAGTCGTGCTTTCCTCGTCCTCAGAACATTCTGATTCAATTTCATATTCATCGTCGTCCGTTGAAACATTTTTACTATCAGAAGGTTTAACAAGAAATGTCGTCAAATCTGACTGGGATTGAGGGATCATAACCTATACACGTCATGCATACAATTATCACACAAGGAAGAGTTAAAATCATCCATACCCAATCCATCACCAACAGACAATTCTTGAGAAGAACAGAAGTCGGGGCTGGTGTCGAGTCCAAAATTTGAGTGATATTTTTCATCTAAATTGCAATGAGCTACTGACAGTTATACCATTTACTGTTACCGTATAGTATTGAACGTCCACATATGCAGCGACATATTCCCCTTTGAAGACACTCAAAAGTTCTCCTTTCAGCTCAATTTTTGACAGTAATTGACGAACAACACGTATGTATGTTTCGTTGCCAAATGTATCAGACTGTTGCAGACCTTTGAGAGTACTTTGGCGGGACACAATTTCCATCAGTGTTCGCATTGCAGCAACCTATAGTTCCAAATCAGGCAAAACTGAAGTCAAGCATTTGCATTCTGGAAGGCAACTAGATGTTATGCAAATTGAATACCTGATAGCTTTCCTCGTTATTGGCGAGCCAATCAATGATTGTCGCAAGAAATGCCACATAATGCCCCCACAACCATTTGTGGTATTTTGAAAGGGGGTCACTATCCGCAGTTTGTTCCGTGACTAAATAAGCGTGAACACTGTGTATTACAACGAAAAAAACCTTTCAGATCTCCATTTTCAGCAAAGTACAAAAACAATCGACGAAGGGTCTGCACTGCAGCAAGCGCTGTTGTTTTGTCAGAACTCGTCAAGAATTCGATAATTTTCGGTAATTCTACACAGAAATTCAGAGATTAACCAACCTACTCCCCAACCGTTAGCGTTTTTGGCGTCTTCTTTGATCTTAGCTTCCAGCTGCTTGATGTCAACACATTCGGAGCTCATTGTCTAGATGGCGCGTTCGCTTTTAAACTTCAACGAAAGTGCACAACGAGAGTGAATGATTTGAGCTGAAAACGATTGGCTACAAAATCGTTCAAAATGATGACATACTACGTAAAGTAATATTTTCTTTTTAATACAAAATATGTAACCATTTTTGCAAAATACTGCGATATATCTGTCGTTTTCTGAATCATTGCTTTCTATTTGTACTTCGAAGTAAATTTGGGGGTTTACGAAATACGCCCGGAGTAACACGAAATACGTATAATACTGTACGGATTATAACTGTGAAAAGGAGGTGCTCAATAGTTTTCTGCACTATTTTTAGAGAAATAGTTTTCTGCACTATTTCTAGAGAAATAGTTCAGAAAACTATTGAGCTATGCCTTTTTCACAGTTAAAATCCATCAAGTAACTATATTTTTTAATATGTTTTCTTAACTTTTTTTTAACTTTTTTTTAACAAAAGTGAAGAAAACAATTGAGCTACTCTGATTGGCTTAAACTGTATCGACTATGACATAAGGTGGGCGTCGGCGTCCCCGCGTCGTTGCTGAGGGTGGCGACAAGGGAGGTGCGACAACCGGCGCTTGAACGCCGGTGCAACACGTACACGTGCCATTGTCTGTGTCACCGTGTCATGGTCTGTGTCACCGTGAGAGGCAGATCTCGAGGCATCGGCCGTTGCCACTGCAAGTCGGTTCCGACGTGGCATACCTTCTAGCTGTAGTTGGGCCACGAAAAAACCCGCATTGAGCTACGCGGCTGTGGTGTGTCGAAGCGCGTCGACAATGGAGACCGTGTGGGGAGGGACGTGTCGATCGCGTGTGCGACAAAGTCAACGAAGGCGGCACCGCGTCGGACGAGGATGAGCAAGACGGGACCGCAAAAGCCCATGATTTCACGATTTCGTAGATCCATTCGTCGTCGTCGCCGGGGTTCGGCTGGCCACGCTGCTCGTCAACACGATGGCGGCGGGGCGCGTGGTGATTGGGCTGGAGGACTTGCTCAACGAGCGGTGGGCTGTCGCATTCGCGTCCGCATACGTGGCACGGTCGATGTGGACCGCGACCCGCGACTTCGGCGACGGGCGCCTCGTCGTCGCCTGCGTTCACTCAAAGCGCTCACGTCGACTTGGTTGGTCAGAGAGGGTCACGGCAAGAACATTTGGTTATGGCAGAGGGTTGTACGAAGAGCTGAGCAAAAGTTGTATCGGTCATGTGGACCGCCACTTCGAGGATAGGAAGTGTCGCGTTGACCAAGCGGATGCCGAGGAGAGGTTGAATCAAAAGCTGATGGACGAGGACGAGAAGTAGACGAGAACGACGAGCTTCGCCAGGTTTTAAGTTGAAGGGTTCATTTCTGTGCATTTTGATTGGCTCGGAATGACGCCACATTACTATACTGAAATACTGGCCTGTCCGACACTTCGCCCGACAATTTTCCCTGACCAATTGGGTGCCTCCTACAATTTTGGTACAAAACCACAATATTGTGCTTTCTCAACAAATAAGCCTGAAAGCCGAATATTATAACACTGCAATTTTTTATATGGTGTTATATATATTAACCGAATTTAATTAGCCTTAAAATCTGGTATTCACAATCATTTGCTGAAACCACACTCTGAAGAAATGCAACGTGAGAACAGCGCGACGCCCGTGGAGCCAAATCTTAACCGAAATGTCAATTGGATGGACTCGCCAGGCTTCATGGGATTCTATGTAATCACTCTGTTCATCATTTACATCGCTGTTCACACTTTTATGCCTGTCGACTGGGCGTGGACGAGCGTTAATGTTGTGCATGGATTTTTCTCCTTCGTGACAATGCACTGGATTAAGGGATCGCCCGATGAAGATCCTTCCAGCCTTGGAGGGCAATACCGTGAATTGACTTTCTATGAACAAATTGATGACGGTCGCCCTTGGACATGGATTAAAAAATTTCTCATTGTGGTTCCGACGGTGTTGCTCCTTTGGGCAAGTGTCATGTCGAATTATGACGCGACTCAACTCTTCATCAACGTACCGATTTGGATTGTGTTGATTTTAGCCAAGCTTCCTGAATTGCACGGGGTCCGTCTATTTGGCATCAACGGAACTGTTGGAATTGATGATGATGCTAAACTCCACTTCGCGCATTCAAAGAAACGCAATTGATTGTCGGATTAATTGCTGCCTCAATTGATTGCCTCAATTGATTTGAAGTGTCTGATGAATTATTTTTCAATTTCATTTCATTGTCATAAACATTGCATATTTGCATGAGCAATAAGTGAGAACACGTTCGAAAATAAAATATCATTATCTTTCACACAGTCAATATGAACACTTTACGTAAGAGATATACTTCGTCCAATCGCGAAAAACAATATGCATCAAAAGTAGTTAACAGCAACCTCCTCGTGCAGGCTTGGGGTTAGTTGGGGCACTAATGGGGAAGGCCTCTCGTTCGGGTTGCTGGGGGTTCTTTGGTAGTTTTTGGGCTATCGCTACGAACAAATCTTTCACATTGGCGGCAGTTTTGGCCGAAGTCTCCATGTGCAAAATTTCGTGCTCTTCAGCATATTGACGTGCTTCCTAAATCTAAAGTTAAAGAATTTCGCAGTTGTAAGAAGCGACCTCAAATTCCACTTTTCGACGAGCTTCAAGATCAGCCTTGTTTCCCGCAAGGGCAATAATGACGTTTGGATCTCCTCGTCGTTGTAATTCTTTCACCCAGGATTTCGCCCCCGTGAATGAGTCCTATTATATTGTTAAATGTATCCCCCATAACACTGAACCTTGTTCGTAACGTCGTACACAACAATGGCAGCAGCCGCACCACGATAATACATTGGGGCCAAACTTCTGTATCTCTCTAAGCGTCGCGTTTGCTGTCTTCAGTAGTTCCAGAGAAAAGACTTCACATACCTTGACCAGCAGTGTCCCAAATTTCAAACTTAACAGTCATACCATCGTCCAAACTTACGGTTTGGGTGAGGAAAGCCGCGCCAATGGTCGGCTCTTGGAATTCAAAAAACTCATCACGAACAAAACGAACCACTAGACACGATTTTCCGACCGCGGTATCTCCAAGAAGAACCAATTTGAAATGACATGTCTTATTTTGCGCCATCTCTTTCGATACGCCAGTTGATTTCTGTCACCTTGAGTACCTTTGGATTGTGAGGCTTCTTGAACTGGATTCCAGATATTAGAATATGAAGTTCTAAAGGTTAACAATAATATTTTTCATTCAAAAAACAAATCGTTCCGAAACAATCAAATTCACAATCTTTAATTATATAGAAATTTTAAATTTGCACATATTATTTATTAGAGGCAATTGCTTTTTAGAGGAAATTGCTGCATCTCTCAACAAGAATGTGCCACGCGAATACATTTTGATTTCGTAAAGAAATTCGATATCAGATGAAAAGTTGTATGGAAGAATCTTTTTTGTGATTGGCCTTGGAGTTAAGGAAGGAATGCAATTAAGGAATTGGCTTGATCTAATGGATTCGAAGTTGAAAATGCAGAGGATAGTTCGAACAATATAATACCTTGAAGTGAAGAGTAATTAGCGAGAAAACAAAGCACTTCAAATCTTGAACCAGATAATAAAAGACTCGCAGACCTTCTGGGTCTTTACTATCTTGCACATCCAATAGTGATCCAATTTTAGCGCACTATAAAAATGACCGGGGTGGCCAAGTAAATCATAATATAAGTATTTTAATCACGCACCGTAAAGCAGATATGTTCATCATTGAGAATGATTTCCAGCTCTTGTTTCCCAACACGGTCGATTTCAGGCCAATTCTTGTCATCCTCCCTACGAATTATTTGAGTGAATTGATCATGCCACTTCTCGACTCACTTGACGATGTCACTTGTTTCAATAATTCGCTTCACTTCGTCCAATACCGACTGCGACACAGTCACTATATGCACAACACACACGTGAGATGTTAAGTAGCAAAACATTGATGCAACCTTCTTTTTTGATCAAAGAATCGTTCTTGTAGTTTGAGTTGTTCGCGTATCGCAATTTACCATCCGAGCGAAATTCAAACTCCATGTACTCATGACCGAATTTTCCCTTGTGACCTACACTAGAGGGGTCATGAGTAGCGCATTGATCGCCATGAAAATACTAGTAGCGCAAGTAGAAGTCATCACGTGTCGTCATACTGAACTTGCAACTCGAAATGTCAGAATTTTATCGAGTCCCCACCACCTGACGAATAAAGCGAACATTCCTCTATATATCAATGCACATATAGAATATTAAGTTTTAGGGGGTTAGTTGAGACCAAAACAGACCACAGAAAATTGCTGAGGTGAAACCAATCCAACGTCAATGAATTCTCCTCTTGTATCGAGGCGCCAGTCAAATATTGACCGCGCCCTGAGATTGGACATTCAAACTTGTACTAATCTAGAGGAAACTAGTTTGCTTCGCCGCGTTTTTGAATTCCTCGACCATAGCAACAATGGCAAAATATTGCCGTCGGAACTGTTGATTCAATTGGACCATTTTGGCCTCAGAACTGACGATCCTCGAATTTGTACATTGTGCCAACATCTTGCGGCAAACCCTTTGCTTGAAATAAGCTTTGAAGAATTCCAGGAAATCACGAAAGCTTCATCTGGAATTATTGAGCAAGGTTTCAGCGGCCAATTATGTATTCCTAACTTCAACGAATTCCGCAAAGATGTCGAAATCATATTCGATAAAACATGCCGTTCTGTGGAAAAGGACCCTGGCATCGATTCGTCCCACTCGAACGAATTTGTTGTCTCGGTGTGCACTGTAGATGGGCAAAGGCATGTGATGGGGAGCAGCAGTGCAAAGGTATTTTTATACAATGTGTAACAATTTTAAATTGCGCAGTTTTGTTTGGAAGGTTGCAGCAAACCTATACTATACAGCATTGCTATGGAATCGAACAGCGACATTGACCAATACATATCGCATGAGCCAAGTGGTTTAGATATTCATGCAATGACATTGGTACGAATATTCATTTTATTTATTCTATTACAACCATATAGCAAACAAAAAATGGCATTAAACGTCCGCATAACCCATTGATGAACACTGGCGCATTAGTTTCTTGTTCACTGTTGGGTGAAGCTGGGCATACCCTCGATGAGAAATTCAACCTTTACGAATCCCGCTTGAATGTACTATTTTCACGAAGCTGTGAAGTCGCGCTGGTCCCACCTACCCTATCTGTTGAGCAAACGCTCCATGCTAGTCGAAATGTTGCTTTAGCTTACATGCTGGATGATTCCAAATGTTTTCCTCCTTCCACAAATGTTGATGAAGTGATTCAGCTCTTTTTTCGATCGTGTGCGGCAACATGTAACGTTGAAGAACTATCCCTGTATGCGGCCACTTTAGCTAATGGAGGGCTGCACCCAATTACGCGAGAAAGAATTATGAAACCCCAGACAGTTCGACAATGCTTGTCGGTTATGTTTTCGTGCGGGCTTGGGACTTACAGTGGTCATTGGTCGTTTCATGTGGGAATGCCTGCGCTAAGTTCTCTTGGTGGTGCAATGATGGTCGTAATCCCTGGTGTAATGGGATTTTGCTCATATTCTCCGACTCTTGATCACTCAAAAAATAGTGTTTATGGAGTCCATTTTTTCAAAGCGCTGTCGAATACCTTCACGTTTCATAATTTTGATTCACTTCCAATGATAAATCTCCAACGCAAAGATCCACGTAGAAATTCAAGGTAAAACACAATGGGGTCATAATTTTATCGATGATATGATTTTCATGTGTTAGTACAATTCAGGATGAAATGACGACCAAACTTTTAATCGCTGCTGCTGAAGGTGATGTGTGCGAAGTGCGCCGCCTGAGATCACGGGGGGCAAATTTAAACGCTTCGGATTATGACTCTCGAACTGCGCTGCATCTTGCTGCATCTGAAGGAAAAATAAAAGTTGTGAACTACTTGATCAAACATCACGTCAATTTATCCCCTGTCGATAGATGGGGAGGTAATGAACTTTTTTATGTATAAAATAATAATGATTGTGGTATAGGTACGCCGATGTCTGATGCAATTACGTTTGGTCATTTGCATGTTGCCCAACTGTTGACCAAAACTGGGGTTACAAACTCCCAATCGCATTCAGGGGCAGATACGCCAAAGCCACAATTTAATCGCCCAATGATATTACGCGATATGTCTTGCTATTATGCTGCTTTTGTTGGTGACTTGCATCACATTAAAGCCTCTTTCGAAGATGGACTCGATTTTGTAACATTGCGTGATTATGATGGACGAACCCCACTTCACATAGCTGCTGCTGAAGGAAGATTAGAAATCGTCGAGTTTCTTATTTCTACGGCAGGAATACCCATTCATGTCAAAGATAGAAGTCAACGAACTCCATTGTCTGAAGCGAAACGTGGAGGACATGCCCCTGTAGTTGAGTACATTCGAAAACAACTTCAGGTAAATACATACAGCCTGTATAGAAATACTTCAATTTTCGTGCAGACACCGCAAAC
This sequence comes from Aphanomyces stellatus, assembly GCA_009835185.1. Classification (NCBI taxonomy): domain Eukaryota; phylum Oomycota; class Saprolegniomycetes; order Saprolegniales; family Verrucalvaceae; genus Aphanomyces; species Aphanomyces stellatus. Next base: position 37,429 of record VJMH01005373.1, on the reverse strand, counting down.
ATCAAGTCAGAGGCATTTCCCATCAGTTATTATTCCTCAAACACCCCGTTGTGTTGATGACAATAGTGATGATGAATTGGAATCATACGAAGTTTCAAGTCACTCAGCCTTTCAGTTTCTGTCGGTTTCTGATGAAAGTGATACCTCCAACAATTCGAAAGTCAACGTATCAACCTTATTGACAACTTTACGTGAAAATGGCTTGCTGGAAAATGACCCTCGGTTGAAACAGCTCGTAGAAAATGTCAAGCTCTTAGGAGCCGACGCCACATTATCATACGAACAATATCGATACATGACAGAGAGTGGTGCCATTCTTCTTGAGAAGGCGCTGGCACGAGCCCTAACTATCCCTCATTTTAATTCATTTTGTGATGAGGTAGCATCGTTAGTGTATTCTTAAACTTCACAGTCTCATAGCTTATTGACATTTTTGAAGACTCGAAGCAAAACAAAGCGGGGCATATTGCGACATATATACCCCAACTGGCTAATGTTGATCCAGAGAAGTTTGGAATGGCTGTGTGCACCGTCGACGGACAGAGGTACCGTCTAATGTAAGCTAGGGAATCACTAATCGCGGAACTGCAGGTTTAGCCTTGGCGACTCGAAGGATTCCTTTTGTGTACAATCGTGCAGTAAAGCCATCAGCTATTGTCTTGCAGTGGAAGAGCTGGGAAGTGAAAAGGTTCATTTTCACATGGGTTGTGAACCTAGTGGACTTCGTTTTAATGACCTTAGTTTGTTGGATCGGGGTGGTCACCGCGTTCCTCATAACCCAATGATCAATTCCGGGGCAATTATGTCGTCGTCACTTATCAGAAAAGATTTACCACTTCATCAACGATTTGAATATGTCGTCCAAACTTGGAATGCTTTGTGTGGGGACAACTCTACTGGATTTGATAACTCAGTGTGCTTATCCGAGAGAGCCAGTGCTGATCGCAACTGGTGTTTGGGCTACATGATGCGAGAAGCTGAATGCTTACCAGAAGATACAAATTTGTCGGAGGCGTTGGAATTCTACTTTCAGCAGTGCTCGCTTACGACTTCTTGCGAGTCTTTCTCAGTGCTAGCCGCGTCTCTTGCTTCGGGAGGTGTTTGCCCATTGACGAATCACCGTGTTTTCAAGGCCGAAACCGTAAAAAATTGTTTATCACTTATGTTTTCTTGTGGCATGTATGATGCTAGTGGTACTTGGGGATACTCTGTTGGCGTACCAGCAAAGTCTGGGGTATCTGGTGTTTTGTTATTGGTAATACCAAATGTTATGGGGGTAGCTTTGTGGTCTCCCCGTTTGGATGAAATTGGCAATAGTGTCCGTGGAGTTCAATTTTGCGAGGAACTAATGCAGAGGTTTCCGTTCCATAATTTCGACCCTTTTGTTGATCACAAGAAAAACCCCTCGCCCGTGCTACATAGTAGTCTCGCAATCGAAAGCTCAAACGGTCCAAAAGTTCGGAGGAAGCGAACGTATCAAGTTTTGTACGCGGCATTTGAAGGCAACGTTGAGGAAATACGGCGATTAAAACTGCAAGGCGCCAATGTAAGTATATTGTTCATTCACTTCTCACATTTTTGAAGATGACGTCAGCGGACTACGATGGCCGAACTGCTATGCACATTGCTGCATCAATGGGGCACATTCGTGTTATTGAAGAACTTCTTCGCCAAGGTGCCGATGTTCATGCTGTGGATCGTTGGGGGGGAACGCCTCTGTCTGATGCTCAGCGATATGCTCCTTCAAACGCGGATGCCATTGTAAACTTGCTCTCTGGAGTTAAACCCTAGTTCCACTCACCATCCTGTGCATTAAAAATATATTTTTGAATTCATTCTATCGTGCGACCACTATTAATTTTGCGAAGTCCATGAACCGCTAACAACATAATCATGTTCTTAATTTGGTGGTTTATTTGTGTTTTATATGTTTCATCTACCGTGATATGCTATGGTTGTAAAATTAAAACTGTAGCAAGTAAAGCAAATACAGCAAGCACAGAGAGGATTAAAATATTGATCCCATCGAGCGTCAGCAATGAAAAACATTTTGCGACGGGAGTTTTAGTTGGTGCTTCGGGATATTGATCGCCGTCTTCTTTTGCTTGTTCTTTGGACTTGTGTAACTCCACAAGATCAGGAAAGCAAACCACAAAGGTTGGATCGCGGCAATTTTCCTCCAAACTTGCTGCTGCGAATTTCCTCTTTTGGGCATCAGTTGTGACAATACTTCCAAGAGTCGGTGTAGTTTCATTCATGAAGGAAAATAGCCCTGCCAGTATACTGCTGACAGACCACATCGGGTTCCACGTCTCGGGATGGTAGTCTGACATACTTAAACAAAGCCTCTTATTTGTTTGGAAACGACCATTTGGAGTAAGCATAAACACAGAAGGAGGCTTCATTGGGTACTCGGGGGGAAACTTTAGTTTTCCGTGGTAATATCCGCCGTCGAACACACCAATACCTCTGATTACAAAATGCCACTCCAAAATATTCTTCTCCAAAGGAATTGCCTCAATATTCGTCTCGGGGTTTTTTAACAGAGCCATATACTCTTTTCGAAGGCGCTTGGTTGCCATTGCTGACGCCATTGTGTTGTCAGGCTTCTCAATACCGTTTGTGGCAATGTGATGTTTGAGCTGAGTTGTCCAGTCTCCTCACTTGAGTCGAAGAAATATCCAATGAGCAGATCACAACAAATAAAACTATTTACTTTGAAGTATTGCGTTTCAGACACCAAATTGTAAGGGGGAGTGGCAAGTAAGGAAGCAACGTTTGCTCATTTTTGCGTAAAATATGAACCAATTAAGACTTTGTCGACTGGTCAATGAGACCATACAGGCTGTGGGCGAAATATGTACCTTGGAGAGATTTTTTGGACTTAATTTCATACATTAGCATATTTTGCTCATACAAATTACAAGTGTAGTATTTAATATTGTAGTTTTATCAGTTTCATTTTAGGGTGTTTCGTTACATATTATACCTAATTATTGTATACCATAGTTTACAGCAAGATAAATTTGGGCTAGTCACCCTCCTGTGTTCTACCCAGGGTCAAAATATCCAGAGTAGTTATTACACGTTTTGACGATTCGAATACGTCATCGCCGAGCCAGCGGACCACATTTCCCATTCAATATATGCAAGACGATTCATGTTTGGCCAGGGGGCTCATTGCCTATTTGACTTGAGCAATGCCTTTTGACAACACGGAACGCCCAGAGCTCCCAAGCCAACAACTATTCAAAAAAACTCATATTCGAATGAATAAAGAACGCCACAGTAAATCCCTTTGCGCCGCCTCGCTTCTGGGGTTCCAGGTTGTCGAGATGGAGCGCGACATCGCGTTGTCATCATTCGCGGCGGTCTTCCAGTCGAGGTCGTTGCGGAACGCTTCTTCAAATCGTTTCATCGACTCGCTTCTTCATGGAGAATCGAATGCTAAGGTTCACTGACGATGCGCACGATCTCGAGGCGTCGGGGTCCGGTCGGCGGAAAGAGCGGCGTCTTCTTCCATGGCAGGGAGGGATCAAAATGCGGAATGAGAGAAGCATGCACAGCATCCAAAAATTTGGCGTCATGAGAGCCGGCTGCAAGGAACACCTTGCCAACATGACGCACGCCTTCGAATATTGGATGGAAGTATGGCGTTGTAAGTATGGTGTCGTCCAATATAGGATGGAAATACCTTGTATCTCCCAACAAACTCCAAAAGAACAACACTTGATCATATATTTTAAGGTCCTGTGAGAAGGAGGATCCTGTTCGTAGGATCGACTCCTCTGTGTAGGATCCTGTACGTTGGATCCTGCAAGGAGGATTCAGTCGTGCATGCAGGACATTCCTGTGTGCAGGATCATGCATGGAGGACAAATCCTGTGTGTAGGATCCGGATGAGGATGAGAGACCTTGGTGGTATCGATCGTCAACACACGGAATTCTCGATTGGTGAATCGAGGACGTTTGGACACAAGAGACATGATTTTGACTTCAGCCAGCACGGGTGCTGGATTGGTGTGCAAATCCTCACCATACAAACTCTTTGTGTATATTTTGACTGAGTTAGTCAATATGAATGAGGATAAGTCTATTTAGAAATCACCATTTGATACAAATTACAAGTGTATATGTGAAATACTTTGGATGACGCTACAAGTCAAATTAATTATATCCCGTCAAGACGATCGATGATTGGATGAAATTGTATATTATAATCCAATCGATGTTGCCGGCCCAAGCCACAACACCTCATGGAGCTACTTCGAGGCCGGCACGAGAATAGACTCGCATGCGAGGCTATTTATGGACACCTGTCCATCCTAATAGTCGTGCATGCGAGGCTATTTGTATTCATGCTCTCTAGTAAACTAGGGCCACGCATTCAGATATTCTTGTGGCCTTAACCCGTGGACAAATTGAACACTACTCGTTGTGGGCGAGATCGGTGCGGATGTATAGAAGCACACAGTGGCGGTAACGTCAGTAGTTATGTTGTCTGCACGCGCCTACGTGCGCGTGCAAGTTGGTGGTGTCGTTGTGTGTGAGATGCTGCGGCATATGCCTAAACTGCTCATGGAGCAACTTCAGTGCTAATGCATGAAAAGAATCTCGCATGCGTGGGAAATAGGATGGAAACCAAAGTATGCATGCTTTCTAGTATACTAGGGCCACGCAGTCAGATATACTTGTGGCCTTCAAACAAGGACAAAATGTCCACGTCTCGCTGTGGACGAGGATCTGTGCGGATGTGCAGAAGCTTACAGTGGTGGCGTAGTGACAAAGTCACTAGGTATGCTTTCGTCAGAATGCTTGATTATGTTCCCCACAATTGAGCGTGGTAGTAGATGGTATCATTATGTGTGTGAGTGTTATCAAAGTACTTATGCTCGTGACACGAGTAAATTGGATGAGTCTGATGAGTGTGCTCCGTGCAGCTGCACTTGGCGTGCTTAATCGTTTCGAATGAAATCGAAACGAACAATCAACACTAACTTTATCGTAATGCAAGCTTGCCGTAGCGCAGTTTGTTTGTTGGAGGTCTCCTTTTGCAAGTTGATCGAACAATAACGCCTCAAGAAGGTTGCAATACGCAAGCTTAGATTGTTCGTTGGTTGTCAACTGAAACGAACTAGCACCACATGTAGCTGATCGGAGCACATTCATCGCTCGCTGCTCATCCAGAATGTACTCGTGTCGTAAACGACCAACCTCAACACAAGTATTTTCTAAACTCACACACAACGACACCACCAGCTTGCACGCGCCTACGCGCAAGTGCAGGAAACATACGCACTCATTCTCAAGACAGCATAACTACTGACGTTGCCGCCACTGTGTGCTTCTATACATCCGCACCGATCTCGCCCACAACGAGTAGTGTTCAATTTGTCCACGGGTTAAGGCCACAAGTATATCTGAATGCGCGGCCCTAGTTTACTAGAGAGCATGAATACTTTGGTGTCCATCCTATTAGCCACGCATGCGAGGCTATTCTTGTGCCTTAACACTACTAGTATGGCCTCGAAGTTGCTCCAAGAGGAGTTACGGCATGTGCCGAGGCATCTCCCATCAGCGAAACACCCATTGTCCCATTATACCATTATACTTCGAGTATTTTTTATATGGTCATATTTCGTATCTGTGCGATTTGTGTAGCGGTTTAGACTGAGACGAACGACGAAGCGTCCCCCGTTCAATCTCTCAAAATGATCATTTTTGCGAATTTATTCAGCTGCCCTGGGTGGGTTTTCACTGCGATTTGCTTTGCTTTATCCGGATAAAGACATTTACGAGGTGGAAAAGGGCATACATTTTTTAGAAGTAGAATAGATATATCCATAGATGGGCGAGACATTCCGAATGTGAACAATCGATGTGTATCGACAATATCTTGACCAACTGCAGGTGAGAGAAGTTTTAACTTCTCTCACCTCTCATCAGAAGTTTTGACTTCTCTCACTAAGTAGTACCGTAAAGCACACAATAACTCACCATTTTGTAGCTTTTTTACTCACCGTATTGTTGCTGGCTGGTGAGTTTATTTTGACAATTTCCCGGATAAAATTTCGTATTATTATTCATATTTCTAATTATATATTATGCTTGATATTTGTTTGGTGCATTAAATTTATTTACCTTTGTCTGTTGTTTGGTGAGAGTGATTCTGTGCTTGAGTGGTACAGCTGGTGAGTTATTGTGTGATTTGGGGTGTCTGGTGAGTAGTTTTGTGCGGTGAGTTACCCACAAAGACACCACTTCTTTCTGTTATTTGGTTGGCTGAGAGAACAACATTTTGTGTCAAATACAGCGAAATTTAGTACCAAATATTGTTTATATGTATATTTGTATGTAGAAGCATTTTTATGATTAACTATTTGATATTTTACCACTTTCGACCTTAAATAATCTGTGCCAAAGGCTCCAGGTTAAATATTTTGTGTGGAACTATACAGTAATCTCGTGCTTAAGTGCGCACACCCCGCGGCCATTTCACCCTAATTTGGGCCGATCGCAGAGTTTGAAAATACTATTTTATTATTGGATAAAATTACGTATTTTTTTCACCTGCAGCTATTTAATTGGACAAAAAAGGTAAAAATTAGTCATTTTGTCCAATTATAGTGCAAAAATCGGAACTATTCAGCACTTCTATACAATTATATAGCTGGCTCTTTGAGTGCACCACAAACGCTTATCGTCAACACCCGCGAAACGACAGCGCAACCTTTCCAGTTTGATGAAGTGAACTGCAAGCACTAAATAGTCTGTTTTTTGTGATGGGGCCTCAGAGACCATCGAACGTTGGAATCACAATGAGGTGGTGGATCTTGTGAGCGAGGATGGCAAAAATGAGCAAATAGTATTTTTTCTCGAAATTTGATGCAATTTTAATTGTTCATCACCCATGAAATTCAAGCTGGTGCGCATTTAGTACCCGCGCATTTAAGCACGAGATTACTGTATTCTGTGCTACACAAATGAACTACACAGACCCTGTCAACAAAGTCTTAGTTGGTTCATATTTTACTCCAGGCAAAAATGAACCAATGCTACTTCCCTCGGCTTTTGAAGGCAAGGCCAATGGGTGAGGCAAAATGTCAGAAGGCCAATCAGAGACCAATATTTCAGTAAAATAAAGCGAGCTCATTCCGACGCCGACTCCACTTGCCACACCTTGTGCTCACTCCAACCCACGATCCAGATCGCCATATTTTAAACGTGGAAACACGATCTGGATCGTCCGATTTCACGTCAAATACTATATGCATATTGGCATCTCACTAATCAGAGCTTGAAGTGCGCGGCGGTGTTTTATGGGGGGACGTTGCTGCGTGAAGGTGACGGCAGGGGTTGAGGCTTGCAAAGAGGTAGTTGCAGCTCGTAGCTGAGGCTCTCTCATTGGCGTCTCAGCAGTTGATTGGTCACGTACATTTCTTTGAAGAATTTGTTGCTCAACAGATAAGAATTAACGACTCGGTAAATATATGTTGAGGTAGCTCACTCGGTGGGGCGTCTACCTTTCTGTGCGTGAGGTCCATGTGTCGACCCCCCAATGATGCTACACAAATTTGTTTAATATTTGTCCTGTACATTTTCTTACTTCGCACAACACAGGCAAGCCAGTGCTGGTGCTTCAGAGAGTCGCAGACGCACGAGTGCGCGATTAAATGACAATACTTGTACATCCACGAATTCTACACTCAGTGAAGCGGAGACAGTCACCTGACACCTGTCTGTATTCAACAACCAGCCTCAGTGTCGATCGAACATTCGATCATCAGTGAGAAGTCGCGCAATTTCCCGCACGATGCAGATGCTTTCGTGAAGGAATAGGACGAATGAGTGGCTTTTGAGCATAGAAATGTGTGCACGAGGAATTGTGTGGCTAGTTTGCAGTGATACCTCCAAACATCTCCGTCATCGGCACATATATGTTGTCCAAGACGACTCCATAGACTACAAAAAACAATAGAGAAGAGACAGTAACCGCTTCGCTCGTCTAATTAGGTGCTCGCTTTCGCTCACGAAGTGAAACGGTATTTAAAGAACTTAGAGAAGAAATAAGTAGAGGAGGTTTAAAGAAAAGTGAAAAGTGACGTAAGGAACTTAAAGAAAGAATAACGAAGTTAGAGAAGAAAAAGTAATTAGAAACATAAATTCAAACCTCTATACCCGTTGTCTTTTTGTATTTATGTATTTATAGAGAAAGACAAAAAGACATAAATACATAGAATAGGGAAGTTTGATTTTTCCCAAAAACAAAAAGACATAAATACAAATTTCTGTGAAGTTTGATTTTTCCTAAATACAAATAAACACAAATAAAAATTTCTGTGAAGTTTGTATTTGGTGATAGACAGAAAAACAAAATCAACGGAGTCCAATCACAGTACATTTTATACTTTTTAGTACTCGTTTTTTAAGAGAAATAATAGATTATTATTGTAGAAGGGAAGTTGGTTATGTGGTCACTGTCACACATAAGGACATGATGTTTGAAATCGTAATTGTTGCTAATTTTTACATACTATTTTAGCCTGCCTAATTTTCTTTGATTCGGCAATGATTGATGTCCAGCAAGGACAAACGCAGTAGCGGTTGTTGCACCTTGGACAAGGTTGAAATTCCATTTTTTGATGCGCACTCGCCACAAGAATTTGATTTTATTTTATCCTGTTATAAAGATTGATCTATTGAGTCATGGAGAATTAAGTTTTATTGACCCAGCTTATACGGATTCAAAGGAACCTACTTACTACTCGCTGTTTACCCTGGTCTCCCGGTCACAGGTTTTTTGTGTGACCGTCCCTGGTTGTTACGTTGGGTTTAGTAGGTCGCTAGTAGTCGTTGACGAGGAGGAAACATCGCCATCTGCTCGCTGTTGGGAACTATTGAGTCATGGTTTACCTCCAAAGCCTGCCGACGCTCGTTTTAGTTCGTATTTTACATTTCGAATTCATTCAATAATGTTATCGTGCTGAAGTGTCTTAGAATGCATTCAAGCAGCAACACCAATTACATTTTATCCACCAATAATCGAAAGATATTCCACATAAAAAAAGTAAGAACTGAAGAATATTTGACATTGGTAGTTGACCCAATAAATATTAAGCCTCGTTAATTAGTGTGGCTCGTCTTCATCCTTTATAATATGCACATTATTGAAGAGAAACCTCCACACGAAGGCAAACATGGGCATGGCAGGCATACTAGAATCGTGATCAAGTGTGTCATACCATGTGCAAGAATCATGATTCTGGAATGAAAAATGTGTCACATGGTCTTTGGAAGCAAGAATGGCCAAGTTGTGATAACGTGAAAACGAAAATACCTGTTCGAATAATAATGGAAAGTAAATTTAATAACCTAGCTACTCAATTTCTAGGTATGTTTTTCTTGTTCAGTTCTTGTTCGGGGTGTATTCGACTGCCACAATGGCGGGCATCCAGACCGCATACATCTATTTCGTGACATATGTCGGTTGGATCTGGAGAGAATGATGTTGTGTAGGCTTGAACAGCGAACGCACCAAAGCAACAAAGCACACAAAGAAGAATAAGAAGCAAGAATATCGATGGTCTTATAACCACATCAAGCACGTGATACAATTCGCCACCGAAGGATAGCAAGTTGGAAAAGGCAAGTGCTGACGCAATCCACAGTCCAATACTGAAAATAAATCCCAAAAAAATGAACCAAAACCAGCACTTGGTTTCCAAGGCCAATCGCAAACTAACCACAAGCACAACAACGCCATTCATAACCAAACCAAGGTCCCATAAGCCTTGGTCGAGTCCATCAATACTGAGAGGGTCGTAGCTGTAGACCCCCAAGTGAACGAATAGAATCAAGAGGGACGACAAGCAGGCGTCAAATATCCATTCCCAAAATTTCCGTATGCTTGCGTAGGACTGGCTCTTATACAAAAGAGGGTACTGTAGGCTCATATCGGCACTTACGTGTTCGTCGACGACAGAAAAGAGGAAAATAGGCAAAGCAGTAAAGCAAACGTTGAACAATTGATAGAGAGGGTCATAATAGGTTGATTGGCCAGAGAAAGAACAGTAACAACCAAAGAAGAACTGAGGCAGCACTAATAGGACGTTTTTGTAGAACATATACATTGTTAACACAGCCATCCGCCTATTCATCCACCGTCCGTGGACCAAGAGTAGACGTTTTAGACATTGAAACTCTGGAATTGAATAGTCACTTGCATTTGCTGCCTGCTGCCCTTCAGCGCCCATGATTCCGACACCAACGTGAGCCTATGTATAATTTAACGACAACACGAACACATTAAATTACCCTTTGAATCATCGGAACATCATTTGCACCGTCACCAATTGCTAAAGTCATAACTCCCGTTTTACGTCGCACTAAATCAACAATAAATTCCTTTTGTTTTGGAGACACACGGCAGCACAGCACACTTTTACACCTAACGCATGAAGTTAGGAGGTATGTGCGATTCAAATACCTACCGATTACTAGCATCTATCAGCTGATTTTGAAGAGATTCAACACCACTTATTAACTCAAGGGCCACGTCATCAAGAATGAGCGCCATAGATGGATTAGATTTTGGTGTGCCAGCCACAGATCTCAAAATTTGACCAATCACATTTGGAGCAGAGCCAGGTTCAGAAGTGTCGAGCTCTATGTCTGCATTGAAACTTTTCGAAACCGAGCAGTCTCACCCTTTGATGAAATTTGGATAACTTGCATGTCATTCGAAATCAGCTGTGTCGCATGTCCAATGTTGACAGCCGTATCCGGTCTATCTCCCGTTAACATCCACACTTTGATTCCTGCGAGTCTAAAGCACTGCAGGGCATCTGCGACCCCATCCTGCAACCGGTCTTCAATCCCTAAAACAAAGAAATATCAGAGAAATACTCCGTTGAAAACAAACCTGTTATTCCAACAAGGTCGAGTTGTGTTTCTATTTCGCGGATAATCTTATCCAAATCCTCTTCAGCTGTCTCAGTGTCCATTTTTGCCGCTTGGTATCTCGAATTCCACTCTTTATAAATCTCTTCTGACAACTCCCTTTGTGCTACACAAAGTACACGTAATCCTTCGGCGGCATACGTGAGCAAGTGTTGTTTCATATCATTGTATCGTTTCTCCTCCTGAGAAAAGTAACGTCACTGCCCTCAATTTAACTCCAGAAACGTACCCGGCTGTCGACATGAGCTCTCAGTGCAGGAAACACAACAGTGTCGGCCCCCTTACAGTATAGCATTAAAGATTTTTTGCCCCGTTCCCGAACAATAATTGAGCTTTTCTTTCGTTCACTCGAGAATTCAAACATTTGCAAAATGTCAAAGTGGACGATTTCTCCGAATCGACTTATCGTCACTGACGTTGTATCGTGCTTGAGAAGGGTAATGTCGAAGTGTTTTGCAGCACACACCAATGCTTCTTCGTCGGGTGAAATAGCAGAATACACCAGTCGACCAGAGTTTGCATCCATGATGGGCACAACGGCGCTGTTCACTGCTAAATTGACGAAAAACTGGACGAATAGTTCGTGCTTTTCCTCTTTGACCTATTCAGAGTCATTTTACGCATGGATATATCTGTTCAGTACCTTTTCCGTCAGAGCTCTATCTACAATGTTTACATGCGACAAAACAGGGCGCGGCGACATGCCCTCGCGCTTGGACCGCTTGGGAAACACCAACATGGAGCGCATGCGACTATTTTGGGCACTCTGAACGCTGCCCCTGGGTGTGTGGCTGATTTCGGACGGCGTGTTTCCGAAAGAGATGCCATCAATTGCACACTTGCGAAATTCCATGTTATTGCTTGTCAATGTCCCAGTCTTGTCTGTGAAGATGTGTTGGATGACTCCAAGATCTTCGTTCAAGTCCGACACGCGCACCTACACAGCGTAACACTCGGCTTATGCAATGAATATTCTTACCGTGACTCCAACGTCATCCGAGGACATGTCAGGGTCGAGACGAAGTATAATAGCCTGAAAGAAGCGCGTTATATCTACGGTCACTTGCAAGGAGATGGGCACAAAGTTTGAAAAGAGAAGGGTGTAAGTGAGGAAGAGCCAAAAACCATTTACGGCGCTCTGAGTGTTCTTTGGGATGTACGGTGGAGTTGCTGCACTGGCCTCAATGATCACGGCAATAATTTGAAGAAGGACTTGAAGCACAATGATCTGGTACGTCATAACATTCGTCAACTTGGACAACGAGCTCGCTTTGAATGGAGTTTCTCCAGAGTTTTGTTGGATCTTCGTGTCCTTGCCCGTATAGATCTGCGGGAAACACCAGTTACTTGCGCCAGGCGATAAGGCATTTCCTACTGTGACTCCAACGACCCACGCTGTGTCGCGCAAAAGCACGCCTCGAAGCAGGATGTTTGACATGTTGATGCTAATTTTGGTGTCGTCCTTCGTAGTCAGCATCGCTTTAAATCGATCCAGGCGGCGACTTGGCTCCTCTGCTTCGATGACGGCCCCCTCCATCTACCCCTTGTTGAGCATAAAATAAAAAAATGCTGGTCTACCATAGCCCAAATGGCCGCCGCGTCCTTTTCCTCAAAGCATTCAGAACCCACGAGCTGAAAAGGAACCCAGCGGATTTTGAGGTTCGTTTCACCGTCCAGATTGGCGGTCATCGTAAAGCACTGCCCGATGGGACTGCTCGAGGCCAAGATGATCAAATCCGATGGAATCACTTGGTTCTGAAGCACTTTGACGATGCTGCCCACGCGCAGGTCTGACCACGTCGTGGGCTCGAATTGCGGTTTGTCGCCGAGCACCGCGATCTAGGGTCACATAAACATGGATCAAGAAACGGCGGCGGCACCTCCAGGGACTTTGTTGCGTTCTGCACGTTGTCAGCATTGTGTCTATGGACATCTTCGATAATGTCCTTGATGGCATTGACAACCAAGACGAAGAGGAGCGGGACGATCGTTGTGGGGTATCCCCCCGAGAGCGTCACTTGCGGAATTACTTGAAGCACTGTGATAAAGAGAAAATACATGTTGGAGAGCCGCGCAAACTGTTTGAAGAGGTTTTTGAAGAGAAAGTTGTACGGCGTGTAGAGTGATGTGGAGATGCGATTGGAAGGCCACATGGAAATCGCCGCGTTCGCATGACCAACGTGAATATGGCGCGTGGGCGTGTGACCTGGCCTCGCTTCGCTCGCCTCGCCACCCGCGTCATCGTGCGGTTTATTGGACGGCACGATCAAAGCCTTCGTCATGGAAGGACCGATCGCGGGTACGACCTTTGGGCTGTTATGATCAGTCGTTTCATGAGCCATGGGCTCCCAAAATAGGGTTAGTTTCACAGTGTTAACCGAGATTCCCACATGGTGATACCTGACATGGCACAAGAACAGGGTTGAACATTGGGTTGCTGCAGTAGTAAGTCACGCGATGGCGCATTGATTTACTCCATCAAGCAAAAAATATATCGAATTCTCGTCGCATGAATAGAGCCAATCGCCCAGCGCAGGACGAGGCTGCATTGCTGCTCTATCGAAACAATGATACGCCTCCGAGACAAATATATGTGTAGTACAGCTCGTGTAGCTGCAACATGAACACGCATGGTCGGAAGCAACAGCAGAGGTCATGTTGGCAACCGCCGCGTATCCGGATACTGGGACTTATTATCCGTACGTTCGGACGTCTACGCAGCTCGATTGGCTGCTCATGTTTGTGTTGAGATTCCAAGTTCGCCGAGGCGGCAGCAGAATGTGGTCAACTCTGCGAAAAGGGTCGACGAGTATTAGTCTCCAAACGAATGCGACTACCAACGTGAGGTGTCGCATCGGCAGTTTCCATGCAATGGAGAGACGAATGAAGTACCGAGAAATGCCTAGACAAGGAGGACTCTTTCGAAGCTGGAGCAGCATTTCGGCCGATCAGAACCAAACGCCTGAAGACGAAAAGCGAGAACAGGATGAAGTCGAGAGCATCATGAGAAAGATTTTGGCTCAAGCAAAGAAAGGCGACGGCAAGGCCACCAGCGAAGGCGGGGGGCTTGTGGACATGATCACAGGTAAATGTTGCGGCAGTCCCTGACGATTTCACACAAGGTCTCCTTCAACAGGCGGAAGGCTGCGGAAGCTGGAAGATGTAAACCAAACGTATTATCCTGGCAAGCAATTCAGCGTCACGTCCCAAGACATGGTCTTCCGGGCGATGGCAGGAAACACTTTGATCACATCGCTCAAGTTCATGGCGTACCTCAAGACAGGATCGAGTGCAATGTTGAGTGAAGCGATCCATTCGCTGGTCGACACGGGCAACCAGGGCTTGCTCATCTTGGGATTGCGCCAAGCGTCCCACCAACCGGACAAGAAGCACCAGTATGGTTATGGGCGCGCCGCGTACTTTTGGTCGCTCATTTCAGCGCTCGGAATATTCTGGCTCGGCGCGGGGGCGACGGTGACCCACGGTGCACTATTCGCCGGAACGCTTCCTCTCACTCGCCATAGGCATTCAGACGCTGGTGAACCCGCCGACGCCAGACGAACTCGTGCTGTCGTGGGAAGTCTGGACGGTCCTGGGCATGTCATTTTGCATCGACGGATACGTGTTGAAGCGCTGCTTGCAGGAGCTGCATGCGACCAAGCCCAAGGGCGTCACCCTCTTGGAGCATATCAAAAACATCAAAGATCCATTCATGCTCGCGATCGTCCTCGAAGACTCGGCCGCGTGCACGGGTGTCTTAATCGCCTTGGCCGGCATCGGAGCCAGCTTTGTGACGGGCAATCCGTTCTGGGACAGCGCCGCCAGTATCGGCATCGGGTTTCTCCTTGGCGGCGTTGCGATTTCGCTCATTCGGATGAACCAGCGATTCTTATTGGGCCAGTCTGTCGATCCCGAAATCGAACAAGGCATCAAGGCGCTCCTCCTCTCTCGCCCCTCCATCGACAATGTTTACGCTGTCCAATCCCAATGGGTCGGGCCGTCCACGTTTAGCTTCAAGGTTCACGTCACTTGCAATTGTGCCTCATATGCGATCGAGCGTAGGCAGAAGTCGACTTTGATGGGACCTACTTGGCAGCCCAATTGCTGGAAATGTGTGCCACTCCCATGTGGCATTGCTCACAATCGAGTAGGTACAAGCCCGTCTTTTTGGACTCGCACTTGGAGAACGACTTGCCAGTCATTTTGGCGTGGTACGCAGAGGACGTGACCCGCCTCGTGGAGAAGGAAGTCCAGGAAGTTGAAGCCGAAATCCGGTGATTTGATCATGATGCATCATTGTCTGAAGGAGAGCGCAGGGCCAAGTACCCCGAAGCGGCCTTCATCGAATTGGAACCTGACAGCAAGGACACGGACATGCGTGCCTTGTCGAACATCGGAACCAAATCCTTCCGGGCAAGCGAGCGCGAAGCCATGACGAGAGCCTTGGCGCACTTGGCGCGCTCACTCGACCGACCGAACAAAGTAGTTGAATGAAAGAATTCGTGTCGTTCGAGAGGTCGTTGGCCGTTCTGTCGATTTCGAACGGCCAACTAGATCTTGAAACCGACATCCCAAAGTTCGAATTCTGTGTTCACTTGCGTCATGGGCAGTGAACGTTGTGCTTTGTGTCGTGGATAAGTTCAATGGCCCTCGACCCTGAACTCGGCATGGCGCTACTCAAGAGCCCTCAGTACTGCCGCATCTGCAGGAGCCATGAAACATGTATGGACTTCTTCATCCATGATCAGTCGGCTCAAGCAGCCTCTAGGCCGCGAGAACCCCCTCATTTCGGTGTGCGCCTGTAGCGGGTCCGTTGGCAAGATACACACACAATGTATGAAATGATTCGCAAGGAACACATAAAGACACATGCGACGTAGGCCTGAAGGCATGGATAAAATCGCGGCGCATCCCCATCCGCGACGCGTTGGCGTGCGAATTGTGTAAGACGAGCTACCGCGTGACCCTGCGGCGGCGCATCATGTGCGATGGGGAACACGCGTGTAGCTTCCTCGCTTGCATCTACTTGGTTGCGGGTCTTATGTTGGTCTCCTCTTCGACCGCGGTGCTGTGGATGGTATGGAAACTTTCATTGTCTGTCAAGAAGCCGCGCGATCTTCCTCTGCTCGTATCTGCGGTTGCCGTCGTGGCTATCTCGGCACTGGTGGCGCTGTGGAAGCTGTACGTGCGATGGATGAGTGCATCGAGTGTTGTCTTGGTCGGCGCGGACGAGAGCAAGAAGACGTTGCTCCCCACAGTAATATAATCTTTCCTACACGACACTCAAATAGCGACGTGGCTGTGGGAACGAGCGCGCCGGCCGGCACTCACGCCGGGTCATGCAAAGGAAGAAAGCACCTTGATGCACTCTGCCGACTCGATAAATAATCCCACTCTCCATTCGAGGAGCTGCATTGAAAATGAACTACATGCGCGGGCCACGTTGACTGATGGTTGAAACGTTCCCCGGGGCAGTCGCATAGAGTGACGTTGCATGTGCTGCTGCATGACGAGGACGGAGCGGATGCATGGCGGCGCTATGTGTCCAAGCCCAACACGTCGATGCGCGACGGCATGTAAATTTGACACAAGATCCCGACGCGGTCACTCTTCTCGCCATCCCACTCTCGAAGATAGGACGATTCGCGGCAATGGCCCTAAGAACAGGGCAGCTCACTTCGATCGAGAAGGCAACGGCTTGCTTTTCGTGTGGGTGCTTCGGTGCTCCACGCAGACTGCGTCTCGCCTCTCGGTGCAGGACGGCCAGACTCCGGAATATTGAAATGAATTCAAAAGCCAATAAAGTAGGATCGTGGCACTTCAAGCGCGAGAAAATGCAAAGAAGACAAACGACAGATATTCCACCTCCAGCCGCACACTTTCAAAGCACATCATGCCATCATCCGCACCACGATTCAAGAGACTCCCGCCGACCGTTGACGCCGCCGACATCACGGGCCTTGCAAAGGCGTGTGCCGCCCAGTCGACGTCGAACGACTCGGAATACCAGACGACCAGAGATGTGGACCACGACGGGTCGAGCAAAGTGATTCCATTTCTGGAGAAAACGTCTTCGCTCCTCGATGCGTGCGACCCCGCGGTGGCGTCCTGGGCAGTAGATGGGCTCTCCTTCTACGTCTTCGACGCAGACACCTTCGCGGCGCGCGTCCTCCCGATCTACTTCAAGCACAACAAATTCTCGAGCTTCGTGCGCCAGCTCAACCTTTACGGGTTCAAGAACATCAACAGCAAAGCCACCAAACAACAGAAAGTCGTCTTCCACTTCAAGCAAACTCAGTTCGTTCGCGGCCGCCCCGACCTCTTTTGTGCGATCAAGCGAAAGCGCGCGCGCCGAACTGAGGAAGGGCCAAGCGCAGCCGCCGACGAAGTACATAGCCTCAAGCTATCCGTGGAGAGACTGCAGACTGTTGTTGAAGGTCTGCGCGCCCAGCTCGCCCAATCCAATCAATTGGTGTCCCAATTGCTGCACCATCGCAATTTCGTGTTGTCGCCTACAAGCGTGACCCACATGCACCACACGGGCCACTTACCACTCTAGGGCACTTAATTTTGACTTCAGAATCCGTGTGCTCTACGACATTTGACAATGCATCCTCTGTGGAGTCCGTTCGATCATCCAAGTATTTATTTAGAGATTGTATTTAACGGCCAGACTCACTCACACAAAGGTCCTCCGATGGAAGACCCAAGAATGCGGAAGATGTGATTGCTATTATGCGACGACTCCTTGCGATTAAAAGCATGGATGGGTATGGAATGTAGCACTGAGACAGGTCAACAGGAAACAATAGATATATTTCCCATTGGTTTTGGTTTGCCAGATCGATTTTCCGTGGTACGACTGAAGAAAAGCGAGTGGTCAAGCACTCTTCCCCAATATAATCCCGCGGTAGACTACGGCTATCATCCAAAAGATGGGAATGTGCAGGTGCCACAAGTGCCCTGAACAACATTTCTGCTGACTGTCGAGATATCGACGATGAGGACATGTTTACAGCAACCCACTTCGACAATCTCCCAAAGAAACGGCCTTACTGGCCACCGATCAGGCCAATTAGAATTTGACACTTTGGTTGCCAATGCAATGCAAAAGTAAGCTCAGGTAATGAGATTCCACTGAAATTCTCTTCAACGTGAGTGTCAACTACGACAC
This sequence comes from Aphanomyces stellatus, assembly GCA_009835185.1. Taxonomy (NCBI): domain Eukaryota; phylum Oomycota; class Saprolegniomycetes; order Saprolegniales; family Verrucalvaceae; genus Aphanomyces; species Aphanomyces stellatus. The sequence continues at coordinate 19,296 of VJMH01005373.1, read as the reverse complement.
GCGCTGCAGATGTCCCTATTCAGGTTCGTCATAGCTCACAACATGCACACAATCTACACTAGGGTTCTCAGCGATCTTGGTGATTTAAATGTCGTCATTGATTTTCAAGAGTAGCAAATATTTTTGAGCATCCTTGAACCCACATAAATACACACACAAGCCCGAAATCTCATCATACAAATGCCTCGAATGCTCTTCACTTAGTGAATCGCACGGAACTCCAAGCCCAGCAGAACGCTGAGAAAGGAATAACCAAGCAATTCCTCAGATTCGTCATCTAAGTTTGTAATCATCTGAGAGGTGACAATGCCCAATCGAAAGATGCAGCTGAAGGTAAAATGCAGAATGAACGACTCCAATCTGCGGCCCAGGCGACCTCTCGTCCTGCGCCACTCATTCCAAGCCATCAGAACCACTCCAATTTTGGATCTAATTTCAGAGGGTATTATATTGCATAAGTATTAATTTAGAACAATTATAATATTACGGTATGTTTGTATGTTTATAATAAATAGAATTATCATTCACCAAGAGGCGCATTCAATTGCACAAACATGTCTTCAAAGAGGGAACTTATGTGCCCGCAATACATTATAAGTTCACCAGCTTGATGAGAGGTTTCCCAATATACTGCAACAGCAAGCCACCAATCAATGTTGGCATGGACACTGATTGGTCGAGTCTTTGGGCAATTGAAGGGCGTGAGCCTGCGACTTGAAGTGTTCGGCGCGCAAGCATGCATGTTCCATTATGTTCAGTAGGCAACGAGCATATCGCTCCATCTGCAATGAATCTAAGCACATAAAACCATCGCTGCCACTGCCACGAGCACAGCTCCGTGCATATAGTTGAGGGGCGGGGCGGTGCTGGCAGCGTTGGAGCCTCCAGAGTTGCCGCCGCCGCCCGTGTTGCTTCCTCGGGGGGCCTTTTGCAGGGTCGGGAAGGGCGTCGTGCCTGCTGGTCGCACGACGCAATCGCTGGCGGGCGTGGTACAGACCTGGCAGAGCTGCGCGAGGAGCACGCGACGGCAGCCGTACTTAGCCTGGGAGCAGAGGATGTTGTTGACGTAGCACGGTGGGTTGGCACCCGTGAGCGCCGCGACGCTTGGAAACGGCTTCATGTTGGCCCCCTTGACGGGGTCGGCCACTTGGGACGAGTAGAAATCCATCATCTTTTGTGCACGCGCGGCATTGGCGGTGCGGTCGGTCGGTTTCTCCCAGAACGGCAGGCACTGGCCCGTCTGCGAGCTGTACTCGACGCCTCCGTCTTGGCAAAAGGCAAAGCGGTTCGGGTACGGCGAGCCCGACGACGACGTCATGCTCGTGATGCCAACGAGGTCGTCGAGGAAGACGTAGCCCAAAATCGAGTACGAAAACGTGCACGTGACGCCGTCGGGGGCCTGGCCAAACGCACAGAGGCCACCTTTCTGGGACGTGCGACACGCGTCCGTCTTGGACCCAAACGGTTTTGTGAAGCACGAATTCGGGAACGAGAACCAAACGTTGTTGTCGTACGGGGCCTTGGCGTTGTCCGTTCGATTCTCGCCGCCGACGCACGGCCCCAGATTGGGCTGGCCGTTCCCGCCAAAATACTGAAGGCACTCGTTCGGGAGCGTCGTGCCGGCCGTCGGCGTGCACATGCCATTGTCCATCGCGACAAACTGACAGTACTCGGGCCACACGGACGTGCTGCTTCCGTACTCGGCGACGCCGTACGTGGGTTGGACGATCGTAATGTCGTAGAACCAGACGTAGCTCATGTTGCTCTTGCGCGAACAGCCAGGCACGATGGCCTGGTCGATCCCTTCCGACTGGACGTACATGAGAGAACCCTCGACGCTCGCCGTGTTGACTGTGTCCATCGATGCGACGTAGCGCTGCATGAACGTATCGGTCCCGGTGGGGAAGACAGCGACCCAGACTTTGTTGGTTTCGTCCCACTCGGGCACGGTCGATTGGACACGCGCTTGGATCGTCCGCACGGGCGTCATCTTCCAACTGCTTTGAGCCGCGGCCATGGACATGCATGCAACCGCGAGGACCGAAGCGGCAGTAACCATTGTTGCCATTTTCAGCTGTGGGACCTCTGCGATGAGCAATCGTGGCAGTTTCAAAGGCAAGCGACGTCTTCTCGACGATGCCATTGGTTCGTTTCTGCCAATCCAGCCCGCGCATAAAAATACATACTCCAAATCGAGCACAAAGCGCCTGTTGGCGTCGCATTGAAGCTACTTGAGCGATCAGCTGTGCTTACGAGAGAGCCAAGTCGAACATCAAATGATGTCAGAGGCCCGACGTCTGGATTGTTAGTCAAAGTTCCCATCACGAATCGATGACGAAGGCGACAGAACGAACCTGAAATCGTCGAAAATGGAACACAACACGCCCAAGAGGCACAAACACATGTGCACAAGCGAAGGTCGTGAATATCGATGAAAATTTATTGCACATTTCTTTTTCTGTTGCTCTACATCATCATGACGGCAACCAAGGCCGTGGCGGCGCCAACGGCGGCGGAGACGGCGCTGCTGGCAGCCGAAGGAGGAGATCCGGGGGAAGGAGGGGTGACGGGCTTGCCGTTGGCTTGGGTGGGCTGGGGAGGCACGAACTGCTTGACGAGCGTGGGGAAAGGAGCCGCGCTGGCGGGCTTCTTGACGCAGTCCGAGGCCGCGGTCGTGCACACTTCGCAGATTTGGGCGAGGAGCTTGCGGCGGCAGCCATTGGGCGCAGTCGAGCACTGGATGTTGTTTTCGTAGCACGGGGGGTTGGCCTTGGCCATTTCCGTGACGGAGGGGAAAGCCTTGAAGTTGGCGGCATCGCCAGACTTGCCCGCGACGATCTTGGTGTACATATCTATCATCTTTTGGGTGCGGACGTCATTGGCGGTCGCGTTCAACGGGTCGTTCCAGAAAGTCAGGTCAGACTTCATGGTCTCAAAGTTGAATTCCGTCAAACCGGCTCGGCAAAAGTCGGTACGGCTCGTGAAGGGTTTTCCGGTGGCGGTATTGGTCATGTTGGTGATGCCAACAAGGTCATCAATGCTGATGTAGCCGATGATATCGAACGAGTATGTGCACGAAACGCCGTCGGGGGAAGTGCCGCGGGGGCACATACCGCCCTTCAACGCAGGGTTGGTGCGGCAAGCTTCGGTCTTCTTGTCGAAGGGGGTGTTCCAGCACGGACCAGGGAAAGAGAACCAAACGTTGTTGTTGTAGTTGGCCTTGGGATGGGTGCTGCGGTTTTCGCCACCGACATAAGGGCCCAAGTTGGGGTTGTAGTTGAGGCCGCTGAATTGGAAGCATTGAGCGGGGATGGTCGTGCCCTGCAACGTGCATTGTCCGTTGTCCATGGCAACAAACGCGCCGTACTCGGGCACCTTGCCGGTGTCCGCGCCATACTCGGCAACGGAAAAGTAGGGCTGGGAGAATTGGATGTCGTAGAACCAGATGTAGCTCATATTGGTCTTGCGGGCGCACCCCCAGGAGGTCGCGACGTCGGCACCGATACCTTCCGTTTGGACATAGAAGAGCGAGCCTTCGACACTGGCCGTGTTGACCGTATCCAACGACGCAGACCACTTGTTGATGGTAGATTGGCCATTGAGCGTAGGGAAGTTAGCAATGAACGCGTTCAGAGTGGTGTCCCAGACAGGAGCCGACGACTGCACACGAGCTTGTACCGTGCGCACAGGCTTCATGCTCCACGCGGCAGGCGTGGGAATGGGAGTGAAGGTGACAGGCGCCGGCCCTTGGGCGGAGGCAACCGCAGCCACTGCGGCGAGGGACAGAATACGGACCATGCTTTCGGTCGGTGCGGACAAAGTCGAAATGAACGTTGGGCGCTTGCGCTGCCTCTGGTGACACACGCTACACACAGGTGGAGGGTGGCAGAGTTGTAAATGTATGGTATCGTACATTGGTATGCGTACGATTCATTTTTATTCAAAGTTAATTCTATCCGTACATGTAACGTACATTCTAATGTATTGTAAAACCATACCTCAAGTATCTTGAACACACATTTGCCCTGCGTGTGGGCCTCTGCAGTCGGGGAGAGATCTGGGCGACGGAGCCCCGAGCCGGCCGCCTGAGTCCGACTGCCGCGCATTGTCGCGATGGAGAGAGTCACTGCGTAGGCTTGCGCGATGGCGGCGAGCTTGCTTGGCGTGCCGGTGGCAGTCTGCAGCAGTGTCGCATATATCGCGCTGAAGTGCCAATCTTGCCCAATTTTTCCACGAAATTCAACTTTCGTTCTTGCGGGTATTTGGGAGATACGATAGACTTGGATACAGTATAGTATTGTAGAATGACCCGTCCGGTTAGCTCAAATACCCGACAAATAACGAAAATCCAACAAAGGCCCTGTCGCACTGTATTCATTGCCGCCCGCGACATTGCGCCCTGACGATGGACATCAAGTGGACACCAGGCAAGGTTTCTGACGACTGGGTCCCATGCAACGGCGGCGTGGAAGGCGGCGAAATCGCATTGAACATGCTCGACGTCAATGACATTGTGCCGGCATCCTGTGCCTCTGCTGCTGCTGTATGTGATATGTTCAGCAACACATCCATCGACTTCGCTCTCGAAATGGAACGAAAACGCTTTTCATAGTCTTCCTATTCGTCTACAAGCACCCACTTCTCGATAAAGTCGAGGAAGCGGTCACCATACTGGTCCGGCGGCACCGACGAGATGTCCTTCTTGTTGTGCACGAGGCCCTTTACGAGCGTCTCCGTGATCTTGCGCGTGTTGTACTGTTGGAGGATATCAATGATCCCTACAACGAGACCTTAGCCACATTCAAGCGCACACGCGCACCGATAAAATAGATTTTTCCATTCTTCTTCCGGTCAGCATATCGGCCACAAATGCCGCCGGCGTCTTTGCAGAAGATGGATCCGCCCGTCGGCGTCTTGTTTGCAGTTTCCAACGTGCGAGGCGATCTAGATTGACATGACGACCAACCTCCATGTCCTCGTACAAGGGTGCGTCGCTGAAGTCGATCTCGTCGTCGGAATTGTCTTCTTCGCTCGTGTCGGGCACGTGTTCAAGCACAAACTGAGCCTTGAGCTCTTTCGCTCGCGCGTCCAGGAGCGCGCTTGGGCGTCTAAAATGCGATTTCATGAGGAGTACCAGGCAGTGTCACACGTACGGGGCGGGGGCGATGGTCGAGAGGATTTCTTGGTGCGAGTCGTGGATCCCGATGAGGAGACTGTAGTCCATGATCTTCATGCGCTTGAGGAACGCGACATCCTGGCCGCAGGCATGAGGCACAAATCGTGTGTCCATGTACCTTGCGCAGCTGCTCCAGCATCATGGCGCGCTTCTCAGGGCCGAGCGAGAGATGGATGTGTTCCTCGACGAGGTCGTTGTCCTTGAGGACGCCGTTTTTGCTCTTCTCGTGCGGCGTCGCGTTGCGGCCAACCTTGGAGCCTTTGAGGTCGAAGCGCAGGTGGATTTCCTTGGGCGTGCTGAAGACGCTGGCCATGATGACAAAGTGCATTTGCTTCTTCAGGTGATGCATTTTGACGCGGTGCATGCCGTAGAAGCGCGTCACGAGTGTGTTGGGGTTCTCCATCACAAACTTGTAGTAGTGCGGGAGGATGCGACGGAGGAACTTGGACTCGTCCTGCGTCTGCGTCTTGATCATGAAGCGTCCGTCGTGTGAATAAAAGAAGAACTGGCCCGACTTGGAGTTGGACATGAACTCGATGTAGTTGAAGTCCCCGCAGAGCGTGACCATGTAGTCGGCCTGAGCGGAACCATGAGTTCCTCGCATGAAAGAGAGAGAGCCAACATACGCTGTCAATATCAAAGCGGCGCCGGATCTGCCGAAAGATGTCGGGCGAGTAGTCCTAGGACCCCGTCAGCATCAGCGCTTGACCGATCCGGACCTTGAACTTGAAGGAATGCTGCAGCTTGGACTTGGGATTTGCAGGGAACTCGCGCTTGTCCACGCGCATAAAGTCGTTCATCGTGAGACGCTGCTTGAAGATGTTGAGACTCCCGGCCGAGTTGAGGATGCCCGTCATCATGCCGTACGTGAGCGTGTACTGCTCGTGCTGTCCGTCGATCTCGTTTCCGTCGGGTTTCTTGAAGTTGAGTTTCGACGACGCGCTCTTGACACTGGTGTCACAGATGAGCAGAGACGCCGATATGTCGTCTTACATGGACTTGCCCTTGGCGTCGATCTGGTTGGTCATGTCGATGGCCTTTGCCGCCGGAGACCCTGGCTCTGCCACGACCAGCGTCTGGTCCACGGGCGCCACGATGTCACTCACAGATCGCTTCTTCTCGAGCGTCGGGCTTTTTTTGGTCGTTCCACAATCCGACGTTTGACGGCGGCTACCAGGGAGATCCAACGAAAACTTGCTGTTTCGGATGTCCTGCATGTCGACATCAACGTCCTCCAGCGCGGCGCCATGCTGGAGCGATGGCGGCGGGCTCCCGTTCAACGAGGTCACAACATTGGGGGACGTCATGGCGCTTCCGTGCGAACGGGCGGTGATCTCCATCGCGAATTCAAGATGGAAGCTGGCCAACGCTGCTAGACTCGCATCCAGCGGTTTCGCCGTCGAAATTGCGTTTTTAATGCTCCAACGATATAAATAGAGACCAATCACAGACGACTATTTGGGAGATTGAATTCTGATTGGGTATTTTGGATCCTGACATTTGAACGTGTGCCATTTTCGTCTCTGAGATACGAAATTCCAAGGAATGCTGATGAAATGCGAGAGAGAGAGAACACATGCTCGTAGGATGAAGAAAGAGAATAGACTATCCATACACATCCAATTGGAGAATACGCTCAATGAAACCTATGCGGCGGCGGCATCTACTTCTTCGAGCGACCAAAGAAGGATCGCCGGAACGACGAAGAGTCGGACCCAGACGTGGTGGAAGAGTCCGAATGGGTTGGCGAATTCATGCTCGGCGTCATTGTTGTCATGGTGTCCCGGCTCACACTCACCATCGAATCCCTGCCCTCATCATTAGTCCACTGCTGCGTCCGACAAAGCCACTTACCGTGACGAGCTTCCCTTCACGCGGCGCTTGTACACGCACGTCTCGGCGTCAATGCGGATGCCCCACTGAAGGTAGTCGGCGTTTGTGGCGGCTTCCAAAAACGAGTTCAGTTTCTCGATTCGTTCCTGGACAATCTTGTCCGAGAAGTTGCCAAAGAGCGTCTTGTTGGGCAGCTCGGGGATGTCCTTGCGGGCATATCCGTTCTTGGTCTGGAGCGTCGTTGCCAAGTTGCGGAACGTGCTGTAGCGATGCCACACAAACAGTGTGCCGCGGTTGTTGGTTTCGATCTGCAGCTTGTACTCGACAAATTGTTTGCCGTCGCGGTACGTGATGCGGCTGTCGACCACCTAGACGCAATTGTCGAATTTCACTCAAGCCATCCGATTTTACCTTCGCTGAAATCAATGCGACTTCGTCCGCCCGAATGATCTTGCTTTGCAACGCCGCAAGCTGCGACCGCAGCCGTTCGTTCTCGACGCGGAGTTCGTCGTCCGCATAATCGCGGGCATTTTTTGCAAGCTTGGCCTTGAGTTGCTCGTTCTCGACTTGCAGTGCAGCGTTCAACTGCATCGCTTCCTTGGCAGCCTGGCGCGCCTGCTCCGCCATGGCCTGCGCTTCATCAATCTTTTTGGTCATTTCTTCACGCATATGAGCCGACACCGCTGGGGCGGGGTACTTCTTCTTGGGGCTCTCTGGGATCTCCCCGTTGAAGTATGGACTTCCCAACGATGCTCTGTGGGTAACTGGAGGGGGCACTGCCACCGTCTCTTGCATCTGTTGCTGCAAAGCGACGGCCGTCTGGGCATTTGCCTGGGCTTCCGCCAAGAGACGCAAGCGGTTCCGCTCGCGACTCTCGGCCAGCAAGACGCGGAATTTGTTGCGCTGAACAAAGCCGCGGATCGCCGACTGCAATTTTGGCACTCCCAAACAGACAATACGCCAACGCCGACGGGCCATCCACCCGCGAGTAAAGCGCTGGACGACCAACGTGGCTTTTTGAATCGCCTTGAATTGCTTGCGTTTTGCAAATGCGCGCATGTTCTTTTGGATCAAAATCGCTTGTTTGCGCAAGACGACTATCCGTTGCTCTTCCAGGTATTGCAGCAGCCCAGAACTGAAGTAAACCTTGGATTTGCCGATGGCAAACTTGGCATTCTGCGATGATGATTCTGTAATGCCAAGCTTGTCCAAGAGACCCAAAACCATCGCTTCGGGTGCTGCCTTGCGCAACTTAGACGGACAAATGATGTCAAAGCGACGAGCGAACTCGACCAACGTGAGACGATTGGGGAAAGCCGCACGACTGATGCGGATGGCAGCGATGACTCCAGCGCATCGAAGTTGATCGACGACCATCTGACGGTCGAATTCATTGGCGCTCTTGTTGGCGTTGGGCTTAATGCAACGGACGTATTGGGTGGTCGTCTTGGCGATTTGTTCCATGAGCTCGCCCAATTGCTTGCGGAACGAGTTAGCAATGGTAGCACCGACCAAGAAACCTTGGCGACGACCTGGCTTGTTTTTGTCCACCGATTTGGACATTTCCGGGAAGACATCCCGGATGAATGGGGATTTACTTGAAGCGAGGAGCTCAAGCATATCGGGCGGCAGAGTATCCTTGTTTTTCTCGAGGAAGTGCTCGCCATTATATACAACTTCACCGGCATAATGTAGAATTTTGAACTGCATCGTATTCATGCGAACCTTTTCAAAGTTCTTATGGGACGCAAACGCTTCATGGATTTTGCTAACAAAGGCAGCATCGGTGGCCTTCGCGAGCACACCCGTCTCATTCAACAAGTCAACCAAGCCAAGTCGGCCTTCGATTAAATCCAAAATCGGCTGATTGTCTTCGAATGACACCAATTCCAACGGAATGCCTTCCGAAATGTATTCAGTTTGAACAGTCTTGAAAATATCGCTGTTGAATTTTTGCTGCAACTTTTCATTTGCATAGTTGATGCACAATTGCTCAAAGCCATTGTGGTCAAAGGATTCAAAGCCAAAGATATCCAGAAGCCCAATATGGTGCTTCACCGACCGCGTACTGCAAATGGCATTGTTCACACGAGTGACGAGCCAGTCGAACAACTGGGAATAGATACCCTTGGCAAAAGCGTCGCGCAAGTCGGCCGCTTGGACCGCGTTGAGTGGAATTGTAAAGGTTTCTCCCCGGGCTGCCATGGTGCGGTGGGTCAAGATAGCCTGGAGTTTGCTCGAATCCGTCTGAAGAAGCTTGGCAATGGATTCCAAACGGTCCAGCGTCATGACTGAGCATGTTTCGCTTGTTTCAGCTTTGAAGTCAATTTCACCCAAGTTTAAAATCGAGCTCACGACTTCAAAGATGCCTTGTTGCTCGCGGTAGTCGATCCCAATCGTGTCCATGGCATCTTTCGTCTCTTGCAAATATTCAGAATCGTCAATGTTGTCCACCTTCGACCCCTCGCCAACTTTGACGTAGCTGTAGTCGCCGACGGAACCATCCAACGAGAGTGTTTTCTTGACTTCATGGGCCAACGAAAAAACCTGGTAGAAAATATGGTAATTACGCTCGCCTTGGGCTTGGCCCACAACGCGACTCTTTTCAAGGAGGTAGGTTTCGCACCGAGCGCCAACAAGCAGACCTTCTTTATTGAACTGCAGCTGCGCAAATTTGCCAAAGCGACTACTGTTGTCATTACGCTTCGTTTTTGCATTCCCAAATGCTTCCAGCAACGGATTTGACTTCAACACTTGGTCAATGACAAGAGACCCTTGATCACCTCCGCCAGAAATGGACGCCAAGTGGTTCATCATAATCTTTACGGTTTCCGTCTTGCCAGCACCGGATTCACCACTGACCAAGATACTCTGCTCGATGCCATTTTCTTGCATGTCAATGTATGAGCTCGATGATAATGCAAACGGATGTGGCGGGAGGTCGTCACGAGGCAATTCGAGGGATTTATCGTACAAGTCCTAGGAAAGTTCAGTATATAACACTGACTTGGAGCCTCGCCTACCTTGCGATACAAGTCCAACCATTTGTACGGGTTGACAGCAATACAAATCTGGCCAGTGTAGGTGTATGGCACAGACAACGCATGGCGAAGTTGCAAGTTCTTGAGGACAGCGGGCTCATGCAGATGGTTGAGCGTGCACATATCTGCCACACCCAACTTGCTAAAGGTGTTGCAAATTGGCATCGCCGTCGCTGATACTTCGCCCGCCAATTTGGCGATTTCTCTCACGTCCAGTGTTTTCATGACCCCATCTTCGGGGTCATAGGATCCGTCGTCCTTGTCTCCGACAATACGCACTTCGACTTGAAATTCCGAGACCTTTTGGATCACTTGCGCCTTCTTCCATACTTCCTTCTCATGGGGAACCCACACGAGCGTGCTTGTCGATGACGACGGGGCCTCTCGCTGCATCCCTGCTGCCTATTTTGGTCTAGGGACACAATCGAATGAAAATGTTGGTGAGGCGTTACAAGTCGGTGAGATGTAGAGGCCCAGAACATTTCTCCAGGCAATGGAGCCCGCCTCTGATTGGCTGGCTGAATTAGTCATAGGCGCCAGGCCCGGGCGGGGGAATCGCATACAAAGAACAAGATAAAAACGCCTCCTAGATGCGTCTACTTGAACCACGACCATCCTTTAACAGCATATTTGTATTTCGTAACATGAGCACATGGGCAAGGCGGTCGTAGCCACACGAGTCAAAACGGCGTCACCCAGTCGGCGGCGCAAGGCGGCAAGCAGTAGAATCGGGTTTCATGAGCGACAAAGACTCGAGGTTCATGCACGAGATACTTAGATTATACGAGTTAGAGAAAGGCAAGGAAATATTCATTCATGTAATCCTCGCTCCATGGCCTCTTAACGCTCTTCCGTGGGGCTGTATCGTCCAGACCCATACGTTCCTTCCGAGGGATTGTACTCGGGCGAAGCCGGGCTATAAGCCGGCGACGAAGGACTGTAGGCTGGGGACGTTGGCGAATAGGCCGGAGAAGTCGGCGAATAGGCCGGCGACGACGGACTGTAGGCTGGGGAAGTGGGCGAATAAGCTGGCGACGTGGGCGAGTAGGCAGGAGATGTAGGCGAGTACGCCGGGGAGGTCGGCGAGTAGGCGGGGGAAGTTGGCGAGTACGCCGGAGAGGTCGGACTGTACGCTGGAGAGGTGGGGGAGTAAGCAGGGGAGGTGGGGGAATAGGCGGGGGAAGTGGGGGAGTACGCTGGCGAAGTCGGCGAGTACGCAGGAGATGTTGGCGAGTAAGCTGGGGATGTTGGGGAATACGCTGGCGAAGTCGGGCTATAGGCCGGAGACGTTGGGGAATACGCGGGGGAAGTCGGGCTATAAGCAGGCGACGTAGGCGAATACGCCGGGGAAGTTGGAGAATAGGCAGGTGACGTTGGCGAATAAGCAGGCGACGTCGGGGAATACGCGGGCGACGTCGGGGAATACGCGGGTGAAGTTGGGCTGTACGCAGGCGAAGTGGGACTATAGGCCGGCGAGGTCGGAGAATACGCGGGAGAGGTCGGCGAGTAAATGGGGGAAGTGGGGTTGAATCCAGGGCTTTGAGCATAGCCAGGACTTTGAGCGGGAGATGTTGGGACATTATGGGGGGAAAAGGATACAAATGGCGAAAACGAACCAGAAGGACTCATGAGGGGGGAGCCACCAGGAGTGCCAAATCCTGGAGTACCAGGTGCGGGAGTTCCGTACATGGGAGTTTGACCCCAAGGCGTTGCCATGGGAGTGTTCACATCGGGAGTTGTGTAATCCTTCGCAAATCCACGCATGACAGACTCGATTTCAGAAGCGTCGTATTCAATCGCTTGGCTCAACTTCTTTGCGTCCAAAATCATATCCATGACACCAGTTCCCAATTGCGCCAATTGGCCCAACATGATATTTTCAGTGACACCGGCAAGATCATCCCCTTGACTGAACATGGCGGCATCCATGAGAATTTCGACAGTCTCTTCGAAAGAGCAACGAACCAAGGGGCCAGAGTCAACACGATTGATACCATGACGAGTCACAGCCATTAAATGCCCACGGAAAGTCATGACATCGGCTAAACAAGCCAAATGACGGTAATTGACATACGAACCATCGAAAGAAATGACGTTGCGAATTTCATTCAACAGCGCACGTCGAACCTGTAAATATTATTATTTTATGATCGATATTTTGGTAAATAGTTCACTTACCGCCTCAATACCAAGCACTTCAATAATTTCGACAATATCGTTACTGATAGTACGCGAAGCGTCGATATTTTCAAAGCAAATAACATCCAACAAATTGGTACCATCTGTATCCAATACCCACTCCTTCACCATCACAAAACCTTTTTCTTCGTCCCATTGATATTGCGGATTTTCACGCATGAAGACTTTCTTCACATTTGGCACACCGCGCAAGCGCATTTGGGTTAACATGTTGTGCTCCACACGCTTCAGGAAAGTGTCATCTTCTTGACCGACGCTGGCATCCCCTGACCGTTGAAGCTTTTCTTCTTCATCGCTCATAATACGAATGCGAAGGACCAATTTGTCAGCGTTATCATCCGTGTAAATGCAGCTCAAATCTTGACCATATTCTTGCTCAATTTGCAATGCAATTTCTTTCATTTCCAAGTTCTTGTCAGCCATCATGTTGCGATTCAATTCGATACGCAACAACCACGGAGAACGGGCCAAGGGAGTATCTTCATCAATCACATCGTAATAACTGGCAACAAAATCGATATCTTCTTCGACAACAGTTGAAGTAGGGTCAGGATCGTAATAAATCGCAGTGTTGGCAGTAACATCCATGAGAGTGGAGTACTCCAAAAGTGATTGAATGGACTTGGCACGCTCAGCATCATGTGCGCATTCAGGAAGTAGGTAAATTTGAATCGACGGCGTTTTAACGTCTTTGGCAATATTGATGATTTCTTTAAGACGAGGGACACCCAATGTAACGTTCTTGGCAGACACACCGGCGTAGTGAAAAGTATTCAATGTCATTTGCGTGGCAGGTTCCCCAATACTTTGGGCTGCTACGACACCAGCCATTTCACCAGCAGAGACCAACGAAGCCAAAAACTTCGACTTGATTTCACCGATTAGCCTAAATTTAGGAATTATTAAATCTGGATATCATACGATACACCTCACCATTCAAATGCGGAATCATTGAGTCGGTACTCCAACAGAACCCGCTTCACAGCCAGGGTGGAGCGCAACAAGATTTGAAACAACAAAGTAGCATTTTCTTGAGCTTCAATTGACAAATGATCATCGCCCTTGACAACAATAATATCGCGGCATAATTCTCGCACACCTTGAATAATATGTTCAGGATGAAGAGTTGTTGGGTGGATAACAGAAATCGAGAATAATTGTTGCGCATTTTGAATCAATCTCTTGACGTTCACTGGAACTTGAGCCGCTTGATCACTTTCTTGGCCAAGACCACGAGAACCCAAAATAACGCGTAAATTCAAGCGATCTTTTTGCAATTGAAGAAACTCTTCACGAAGCAATTGCTGAGTAACTGGATTTGTTTGGATATCCTGAATAATTTGAGGATCCATGTACAATTCATCCGGGCAATGAGGAACTGTTCCCAAAGCATCATCATAAGGGTCCAATTTAAACTTGTCCTCAAATTTGGCCCGATTCAACTTATGACCATCGAAATTTTGTTTTTCAACCCACACGGCATCCATGCCATCTTCACCGTACAGAAATTGAATAATTTCCCCGTTACTGTTTCGAACAGTGCCATCATATCGGGCCATCACACTTTCCATTGCTTTCACAAGACGACGTTGAATGTACCTAAACAAAAATGTCACATATAAAAATAGGTTAAAAATAGACATACCCTGTTTCGGCGGTCTTGACGGCTGTATCAATAAGACCTTCGCGACCACCCATTGCGTGGAAAAAAAATTCTTGAGGGGTCAAACCCTTAAGGTATGAATTTTCCACAAAACCTCTGGATTCTGGTCCCAAGTCGTCCTTGCCATAATGTGGCAAAGTTCGATGGTGAAAACCGTAGGGAATACGTTTCCCTTCAACGTTTTGTTGGCCCACGCAAGCAATAATTTGTGAAATATTCAAATAAGACCCTTTGGAACCAGAAGTCACAGTGGCCTTAATGTTGTTTGTTTCATCCAAACTCCCCTACACAACGAGTTATTTCATGACTCCCCAAAGTCTGTACCTGAGCTTCACGACCCGATTGATCTCTTGCAGAGTTGAGCACGTTGTTGACAAACAGTTCAAAAGTTTGAATCATGGTACGACCCGGCTGAAGTTCCAGTTTGCCCTTTTGGCCAGTCACAACCAAATCTTGCACTTGAATTTTCGCGTTCGTAATAATATCGACAATACTCTTCAATGTCTTTACGTCGGCAATAGTGTCAGAAATACCAACTGTGAAACTGTGCCACACCAACCAGCAATTGACCAAATATTGCGTTGCACCTACGAATGGAAATCAGAAAAGAAATACAAAGAGATAAACGCCGCACCCAGAAATCGTTTCGCCTCATCATGTCCCAATTCCAAGACAGTATTATGGATTAAGCCCCCAGCACCCGCACCAATAGTCTTCTTGTCGATAATGCCTGCAAGGAGTTCGCCATTCTGCATAATTACGTGAGTATCACGTGGACTCATTTTGCGACGGAACGGCATATCACAATCCTTTTTGTTCGCATCACTTTCATGGGTCGAACAAAAGCCAACAAAATTGATGCTTGGCATAATTGTTGATATGATTTGTTTGCCGGTCCAGAGTGGGCGATATTTGCCAGCCTGATAATCAAATTAATCTATTCAATATATTTCGAAATGGACTGACCTGTTTTTTGTCTGGCAGCAAAATAGCAGGCGTAGGAATTTTTCCGTCCCATGTGTACACCCACATAAGCATGTTCATCACCAAATCTTTTTCAATAAAGATATTTCGCTTTGTGAACTTTTGCACACCCAACAATGTGTCTTGCACAATACCCATGACTGGAGCATTTCTTTGAGGGGTAATAATATTCTTGTGCACGACCATTAATTCTTGAGCTTCAGCACGAGCGGTCATTGACTGGGGTACATGAAGATTCATTTCGTCACCATCAAAATCGGCGTTGTATGGAGTTGTCACGGAAATATTCAAACGGAAAGTTGACCAATCCAACACTTTCACTCGATGAGCCATGATACTCATTTTATGCAAACTGGGTTGACGATTAAAGAGGACAAAATCATCATCACGCAAGTGCCGTTCAACAATCCAACCGCATTTTAGAGCCAAGTCGGACTTGCTTTTAATGTAGCGCAAATCAATACGATTGCCATCTTCGCGGATAATATATTTCGCACCAGGGTGTTCAAGTGGCCCCCGGCTAATCAATTCGTGCATTAATGCCATATTGAATGGAGTGACACGTTCGGGGACTGTCAGGTTCATCGCGATACTGCGAGGCACACCGACTTGGTCAATAGCCAAGTTGGGATCGGCGGTAATAACTGTACGCGCAGAAAAATCGACACGCTTGCCCATCAGATTACCACGAATACGCCCTTCTTTGCCACGAAGACGTTGTCTCATGGTCTTCAACGGCTTACCGCTCTTCTGTTGAGCTTGGGGAAGCCCAGGTTGCTCATTATTGACAAAAGTACTCAAGTTGAATTGCAGCAACTGTTCAAATTGTGAAATAATATGCGATGGTTCACCTTTCTTCACGCAATTCAATAATGCCAAATTTGCCTTCACAATTGAGGCCAAATTGTGAGTCAAATCGTCTTCGCCACGAGCTGCTCCGTCAATAGCAACGGATGGGCGCACATGCGGGGGAGGAACAGGAATTAATGTAAGAATGAGCCAATCCGGACGGGCCCAACGAGGGTTGAAGCCCAAAGCGATACAGTCCTCATCACTAATGTTCTTGAAAATGGACAACACCTTGTCGGCTGGCAAGTTTTGTTTGCGATCACCGGAGCCAGGGACATCTTCCATTGATTCAGGAAATTCAACTTGCAAGCTGATGCCAACTTGGCGATACTTTGGTTGCAGACCACCACAACCTCCGTGGCCACCTTCTTTAGGCGCATGCTCATTCGAAAGGCCACCTTGCAAACCGATCTTCAAATCTTCACGCATTTTTTCCATATCGGTCTCTTCACCGTACTCGCACATACTTTTGTTCTTGCAAATTTCGTACACCATCTTCAAACGCCGTTGTCCATTCTTTTGGCGCATAGCTGCACGGAAACGGTGATCACGGTCATCGCTCAGAACTTTGGAACAATGGAAACAAATGCAGCTGAGAATTTGCTTGCAAACTTTGATGAAGCCAACGTGGAACATTGGTCGTGCCAACTCAATGTGACCGAAATGGCCTGGGCAGTCATTCACTTTGGCGCCACTTCCACTATACGTGCAATCGCAAGTCTTGCATCGGGCTCGGAAATCACATGTGCCCATGCGAGGGTCACCGATACCACCGATAACAGGCTGTCCATTGATAAATGTTTCAGGGCGGGTAATGCCGTCGGGGATAATACGATCGTTCACCTTGATCTGCTTCGTCACACTCATTTGTCGAACTTCATCAGGGGAGAATACACCAAACTGGAGGTATTCGACCCGCCGCAAACGCGCCGACGAGTACGAGAATTGTGTTGTGCTCATGGTGAATGAGTCCTGCACGAACGGCCTGACAATTCAAATTGCACAATGAGAGAGAATGGAAACCACACAAGCATGCAACTTTGGACGACGAAAACTTTATAAATATATATAGAATGTCAGAGGTTTTATTGGTTCGCCGCGAAAACATTTTAGGCGAGACGTTTTATCCACCGCCTTCCCCATCGGAGTCCGTTTTACTTGTTTCATTGGTCAAGTCTCCAACGTTCCAAGAATGAACCAGTCAAAACCAGTTGAGTCAAAACAGTGCCAAAACTCAGAAATGAATTAAACGCAACAGGTTATTTAATTCTGGAACACCACGCCCTTTCCAAAAATCCTCGCGAGTTTCGAAATGTCGAGCTCCGTCGCAGGCTTTAAGAAGCCATGGACCCATTTCGCGTTCTTCTGCCTGGAGAGACATTGAATCATACCATGGACGATTGTTCATGGGGATGACGGGGACCTCGTCCGAACTCCACATTATAACCCAGTAAATTATTACCGAGCTTACCCGCACGAGCAGGTGAAGGCACATTCAGGCTCGGGGTCACGAATAAAATTGGTGCCTTGTTCGCACTTGACGAATGTATTCAAACTGCTAAATACGGCGGCCTCATGGGGTACGTCATATAGCAAGGAAATATATCGAGGGATCCAGAGTGAAGTAGTTCATTCCTCTCTCAACGGCGATTCGAAATGGCGACCACCCACATGCTTCGAAAAGCAAAATCTATTTATTGCAGCGTGTGATGCACGCTTGGGCCAGGCACACGTTCTGCGAGTATTTTGTTGCTTGTGTTGCAGTACTCTCAGCTTTGCGGCGCAGTCGCTCAATTTCATACGCAGACATGAGACCGGGTCTCACACATTGCAGCCCGCCCATCAGCCTGGCAGTTCCACCCCACTTGAACTCGAACCGTTCCATGCCATCGCACCGATCTTCGCCAATCTCACCTCCAGCGACTTGGAATTTGTCATGCTCTTGCCCTCCAGATCAGTCTCGCCCGTTGCTTCTTGGACGCAGTAATGGAGCGTTTTCCAAAATACGGCACCATGTACTGAAAATTCGAGGAGAAAATGGCCAGGATATGCTTGGGTGGAACTCGCGCCGCCATCTCTTGCCCGCGGAGCGGTCAAATTCCCGTACTCAGTACCATTACACAACCATTGTCTCGAAAACACCACTCGTTTTATATGTGACAACTTCGCGCAGAGGAAAAGTACTTTATTGAGCCAATTGGATGTCGATCTGGGCCAATCGCTGCGCCCACTGTCTCAACTGAACAGCAGATATCTGTCAATCGCACGACCACAACCACCCAGTCTGTCGGGTGTTTGGGTAAAAAGGAAAATAGCGCAATTTCAATGTCGCAAAATGCCATAAAGTCCGACTCCAGGCATTAAAACCCGACAGACAGGCAGGTAAGACGCACATTGATACTCTGCATCCACACCTGATCGCAATGCATTGGCCTTTTGCAGTCAGTCTGCTTTATCGCCAGCGCAGGAGAATTGAACAGAATGGCGTCCGACTTCGGTGAGAAATCGATGGGCGCGCTTGTCTGGGTACCTCACGCCAAAGAAGTGTGGAAGAAAGCGCAAGTTATCCAAAAGCTTTCCGAGACGTCGGTCGAAGTGCGGTTCGTCGCCGACGGTCAAGACTTCGACCCAGAAGAAGGCATTGTAAAGACGTTTGATGTCCGCGAAATCGCCAAGTTGGCGGGCGAAGTCTCGGCCACGGCAATGCCGATCTGCAACACTTTCGACAAACTCGGCGTAGAAGACATGTGCACACTCAACCACTTGCATGAACCCGCTGTTTTGAAGAACCTCCAGCTTCGCCACGCGCAGTTTGTGCCATACACGTACACTGGCCAGATTTGCATTGCCGTCAACCCCTACAAATGGCTCGACTTGTACGGCAAGGATCTCTACTTGCAATATTTGAACATGCCGCGCAATGAACTGGCACCACATCCGTTCGCCCTCTCGTCAGGTGCCTACATCGACATGAACAAGAACGGAATCGAGCAGAGTATCTTGGTCAGTGGTGAATCCGGTGCCGGTAAAACGGAAACCGTGAAGATCATGATGAATCACTTGGCGTCCATTTCCGGTGGTGGCGATCACGGGTCTCTTGTCATTGACCAAGTGTTGAAGTCAAATCCGTTGCTGGAAGCATTTGGGAATGCTAAAACGAAGCGCAATGACAACAGTAGTCGATTTGGCAAGTTTGCGCAGCTGCAGTTTAACCCCGAGGGTTTGCTTGTTGGTGCTCGTTGCGAAACCTACCTTCTTGAGAAGAGTCGTGTCGTGGGTCAAGCCCAAGGCGAACGTAACTATCACATTTTTTACCAAGTCTTCTCGTTGGCTGAAGAACTCAAGCGCGAACTCTTCCTCGAAGGATCGGTGGAAGACTATAGCTTCGTCCAAGTGGGCGCTGGATCCAAGGTCGACAACACCGACGACTCGGTCTTCCTGCAGGAAACCAAGGTGGCCATGGACACGATCGGGATTGATGCGCGTGAACAGCACGGCATCTTCGAAATTGTCAGCTCCATTTTGAACTTGGGCGAGATTGTCTTCAAAGC
>VJMH01005372.1:0-55231 GCA_009835185.1 Aphanomyces stellatus | reverse complement strand
ATGGTCAATTCATCGCCTACACCACGTACAAACCGACCACCACGACGACCGCTCTCAGCCACACGTTTGTGTGCGTGGCGGGGCTGGGCGAAACCCGCCACACGTACCGCCACCTCGCGCCTCTCCTCGCCGACGCTGGCCACATGGTGCTCACGGTCGACCTCCGCGGCATGGGTCACTCGTCCACGGGGTTTTCCTCCTTCTCGGTCGAAGCGTGCACGAGCGACATCGAATCGCTCCTCGAGCACAAGGTGGGCGCCGACGACAAGGTCGTGATGGTCGGCAACAGCTTCGCGGCAGCATGCATCGTGCTGCTCCAGTCGCCCAAGGTCGTGGCGTCGGCCATCCTGGGGCCGTTCGTTCGCGACCTCCCGGGTGTCGGCCCGAAAGTGTTCAACGCGATTGCGCCGGCCATGTTTGCGCGGCCGTACGGTGCGTCCGTGTGGATGTCGTACTGGAAGACGCTCTTTGGCGCGCATGCGCAGGACTTTGCCGCGTATGAGGCGTTCTTGAAGACCAACATAAAGGAGCAGGGGCGGCTGCGTGCGCTCGTCAAGCTCGTCCAGGCGTCCAAAGCCAACGCGGGCAGCCACCTGCACGAGTACAAGCTGCCGATGCTCATCGGCATGGGCTCGGCCGACCCGGACTTTGCATGCGCGCAAGACGAGGCCCACTACATCCACGACACGATCGCGAGCACGACCAAGGAGGTCGTGATGTTTCCCAACATGAAGCATTACCCCCAGGCCGAATGTCCCGCTGAAGTCGCGACGAGTCTCACGGCGTTCCTCGCCAAAGTTGTCTAATAGACACACGACAGAAAGAGAACTTGGTATCTTGGCAGAACTAGGATGGCAGGATATGAGGCGGCTCGAGGGTTGTGGTTGACGATGAGGTTGAGCTCCTCGTCGACAAGAGTGTCCAGTATGATGGACTTTACGACCTCGCAGATTCGTCATGATCTTCCCCATTCCACACATCCGTTTAGATTTTGAGTCACGGCACTCAATCTGCCAAACTTCAAATTACCACAACCATCCAACATGTCCTTTGCCACCCTCAGCGAAAAAACTTCGAAACGCCTTAAAAATAGCCCACTCTCGAGCCACCACAAGACACTGAGATGGAGTCGCGGCGCGTTCTCTGCACGCGAGAACTATTGGCGTTCGTGTCGCTTTACCAACCCGGCGTCTGTCAAGACATGTTTGGCCTCTCGGGACTACGTCGGCCAAGCCCTCGTCTGGCGTACTTCAACCAGCACCTCAAATTCCTCGCCCTCGATCGCCAACTGGGGCCATGGCTGCTCCAGCCCGGTCTTGGTCGACTGCCCAAGCTTACCGAGTGCCTCCCACAGATGTCGTGTCTCCTTGGCGACTACGGCGCCTACTTCGGCCACCTCGCCCTCCTCCATCGACTCCACAGCCTCGGAGTCCTACGCGGCGAGCAGGCGCTGCCTCGCTTTGCCGCGCTCCAAGGCCACGTCCCGGTGCTGGCCTTTCTTGACTCCATCGAGCACCCAGGCTTTGGCGCTGACCTCGTGGACGTCGCTGCAAGACACAACCAACTGGCTGTGATGGAATGGATCGAGGTCCATCGGGCGGACCTTCGAGGCTCGATGGCCGCGATGACCGCGGCAGCCGCGAACGGCCATCTGGACATGGTGCGCGTCTTGCACACCCACGATGCGATCGACGCATGCTCGACCGACGCTATGGACCGCGCGGCGGCGGGTGGGCATCTGGAAGTGGTGCGCTTTCTCCACACGCACCGCACCGAAGGGTGCACGGTCGCCGCGATGGACGACGCGGCCGAGTTTGGCCACCTCGACGTGGTGCGTTTTCTCCACGCGAACCGACACGAAGGCTGCACCGTCGACGCCATGAACCACGCCGCCATGAATGGTCATGTGGATGTGGTGCGCTTTCTGGACACGCACCGCCGCGAAGGCTGCTCCGAGTGGGCCATGACATGGGCAGCCGGCCGTGGCTTTCTCGACGTCGTGGCCTACCTCCACACGTACCGACTGGACGGATGCACGGCGGACACGCTCGACATGGCGGCAGGTGGCGGGCACGTTCGTGTCGTTGAGTACCTCATGCGCCATCGTCCGAACCTGCCCTGTTCCAAGCATGCCATGGACGACGCGGCGGGCAATGGCCATCTGGAGATGGTCCAGTGGCTGCACGCGCACCGCCAGGAAGGTTGTACGACCCGCGCGTTGGACGACGCAGCGTCCAATGGCCATTTGCATGTCGTCGCGTGGCTGGTTGAGAATCGCATGGAAGGCGGCACGGACGCGGCGGCGGCTGGCGCGGCCGCGAATGGATTTGACGACGTCGTGCAGTATTTGCTGTCGAAAGGTCTCAGTGGACCACAGAGGAGCAATAGGATGGTGGCCGACAGCGACCTGAATCCGTGGAGATAGCGACTCGAAAGCCGTTGGAAGGAATTTATGTATTGGCGGAGCGGTTTTCAAGGTACACCAAGTCGCAAACGTCGTAAGTGACAAGAATGATGCCGGCTTGCTTTTACGAAGGGCAATAAGGTGTGGTTCTGTATTTGACGAGCCACACTCGTTGGCCATGCTGCAAGGATGTTGATCGAAGATGAAGCCATGAAGATGACTTCGCCGCGGAATCAACCCGTTTCTACTTGCTGTCTAATACTTTTGGGGGGTCACGAATCTCTTGTGGCTGGGGTGAATGAATCTCAAGCATGATATGGGGACTCAACCACAACGCGCTTCAAGTTACTAGTTGTGTCCAACACGGCCGTGCAGTTGCATTCGCAAGATTCCACGTTGAGAACTTCAATGACGACTATGAACCTGAGACTGATGATATCATCAGTTGCAGGATTTTAAAAAATCCTGCAGCTCGCAGTCTTGAAATACTGTGTAAAACATTGACTTGTATTTTATAATGTATCAAATCCTGATGGACTGACAGTTTGTTTGAATAACGATGTTTTAGATGCAATAACCTGTTAGAATAAATATATGAAACTTGTGTGAGGAGATGCTGGAACATTCGTGCAATGTTCAGAGTGACGTGCTACTCTGAGTGAAATACTTCGCGTGTGTTGAACTTGTAATAACAAGTACGGCGCATCGAGCGTGGCATTGCATGACTTGGTCTGCGCCGTCATTGCGCCGCCTTTGCGTGCCGATTTATCATGTGGCCTTCGCGTTGCATCGTCTACGATATCCAATTGAGTACTTTGTGTCAGTCAATGTCCAGTTCACTTGCTCCATCATGCATATGCAAGTCCAGGAGCAAGCAAAAGCCAGAAACATTAATTGACTCGGATTAGATAAGATTAAAGGCACAGGGTTTCGTCAGACAAGAAGAGCAAATCGTCGGACGAGAGTTTGATCGACTCGCGCGTCGTCTCAGTGTATGGGATGGGTAGTGTGTCGGCATCCACGGTGGCTGTGACTGCCTTGTCCAGCAAGGACGTAAACTCGTCGTCCTTGACGGGCAAGAACGGGTTGTAGCTCAAGTGGTCAAAAGCGCCCACTTCGCAGGGCGAGGAGGCCGGCGGATGCACCAAGAAGACATCGGCGGGCCGGTGAAACGGGAGCGGGTCGTACGCGTCATTGGAGTCTGGCGAGTGGGGGTGCTGGTTGTGGGGGGAGCAGCTGTAGCCGAGCGACGCAGCCGTGCGTGGCGTGTAGACCGAGTCGGCGGTGTAGTACATGCTGTGGCCACTTGGCATGTACACGGGCGAGTGCATCAATGTGTGGGGTTGATAGTAACCATAATCGGCAGCGTTGGTGGGAGTACTCAGGCCGAGGTAGGCGCGGCGGGGGGTGTTGGACTTGACGCGGTGCGTCTTGCGCTTGATGAGGAGCATGCGGCCCGGGTCGTTCTTGACAAAGTAGGGCTGGCAGTAGACGCTGTAATGGTCCGAGTCTTTGGCTTTGTGGAGCTTCCGGAAGCCAAAGTAATTGAGCTGGCGTTGGAAACTCGCATACTTGTTGTGACGAAAGTAGGTCGGGAGGATGTGGCGCTCCATCGTGTCGTAGTCGTAGACAGCAAAGGCCTTGCCGTCGTCGCACCAGCCGATCACGGCTGCGTCTTCCTTGGAGAGGATCTCAAACAAGCTCGAGAGGAACGGCGCGACGGCGGAGCTCACTTGCTGTATGGTTTCGCGCGGCGAAAGTTTCGACTCGTCGGCGGCAGCGGAGGAGGAGCTCGTGGTGGGCGAGCTGGGTTGGGTCATGATGGTCAAGGACATGGTGGATCACTCCAGTCGAGTGGGGTGGGTGCGGGACTCTTGGAAAGAGTAAAAATGACAATGCATCGACGCCGCCGCCGCATTCTGTTTTCCCGCAAGTTGAGGTGACGACGAGAGAGGGAGACTTGCACGTCCCACCCCCGCCATGGCACCCCCAAATCAGTACCTCCAACCTGCCGCCTTGTTTTGCAGTTTCGAAAGACTCTTGGTGTTTGTATACCACGCTCCCACGCGACAAAGTGCAGCCTCTACACGCAAAGTTGCACACGCCCTGAGAGTGGTCCATCTCTCGACTGAAGTGGGTCGTCGTGGGGTCTACTATCGTGAAAATAGTAATACTAGATGCAACAACTGGCAGCGTGTCGGCGGAGACGGCGATGTGTTTGTGGTTGTCCCCGCGTGTCTCGACTGCTCGATGCGCGTCGGCGGTCCGTTGATTGAATGATTCACTAATCCGTGAGAGCTCTCGCCCAAGGGAACACTTCCCCAGGCCATTCCTCGTTTTTACAGCTTTGTGGGCCTCAGCTGCACTTTTTTGTGGTGAGTTTCGACACTGCGGTACCTGTACAACTTGTATCCACAACGATGTCAAGGGAGCACAAGGGCCGCCACAGCCGCACACTGTCCGGTGTCGAATCCATTTGCCACCACATGCAACAAGCCCCAGTCGCCGTGGTTGAAATGGTCCTTGTTTTGCAGGGCGAGAAATGGACCAACAGTTGAGAGGGGAGAAGAGGACCTTCTGGATTGGTAGCTTGGGCTTCCATCCGTCCAAGTTTCAATCTCGCCCGTTGCGTGCGCGGGGCGGAGGAAGTTGGAGGTTGCGGTTCTCGGTAGAGAACATCCAACGGTCGCGCGACCACGCTGGTGGTTTCTGTGGGAGTATATCATGGGCTGTTGAATGGAGATTTGTTCTTCCAAAGGCAGATAGAGCTGGAGAACGACGCAAAGCACTTCAAAACTTTGTACTTTATGTCGTGTGGACGATGACGGAGGCAGATGATTGCTGCGGATGCAGGTGGACTTGACATGGATATGCTTGGGTGAGGTCTCGAGTCGGAGTTTGTACCAGCCAGGTGTACGACAGGTGGGCAGTGGGTGATACCTCCGAAGGTTTCCGACACACAGTGGCGGCCAGCCGCCTACCGCATGCGTCGGAGTCGTTCCCATTGGTTTGGAGCGCGTGCTTGGCAAGAGACCACCGTGTGCGATGGCTGCAACACACTGTCGTGGCCTTCCGATTGAACATATCTTGAACGAGTACATGTACCTCGGACATTGCCGTCTTGCAATTGTGTCAGAAGTAGCCTTCACCACAACCTCAACTGTAGTACCACAGTACTAATCGACAAAATACACAAAATGAGCCAGAGAGACACACCATGGTTTGCAAACGAGTTGGGCAATGCGATGTGGCTTGGTCGCATCATTTACCCAGGAGCCATGGGAAGCCAGTCGATGGGAAAATAAAACGCGCAGAAAGGTCAAGCGCGCTCGCTCGACTGTCTCTGGGACGGGGCAGTCAGTGTCG
Organism: Aphanomyces stellatus; assembly: GCA_009835185.1. NCBI lineage: Eukaryota > Oomycota > Saprolegniomycetes > Saprolegniales > Verrucalvaceae > Aphanomyces > Aphanomyces stellatus. The sequence continues at coordinate 49,461 of VJMH01005372.1, read as the reverse complement.
TAGGTACTAGGTACCCTCGGAGAAGCAAGGCCGAGACCGCAGCCTGCGCCCATGAACCCAGTAGTGAGTCCCAGCTACAGGTCCTCCACACACCACGCTCAGAATACAAAGTTCCTCGATCGATGCGGTCCGTATGGAGGTCGGCGTATCATGTGGCGTCCACATTCACAGAAGATTCGAAAATACATGCGTGATGCCGTTAACTCGAGAATCTTTCGCGGTTGTTTTTCCGACATTTCACAAATCACCGTAAGTATAAAACCCATAAAACCACAAATACGTCTACAAAATGCCAACGATTGCAAGGACGATACTACGTAGAATTGTTTAACGTTGTGGTTATATCACGTTTTACAAAATAGATAAGTAAAACGTTGTTTGGGCGGTGGACCGTGCGTAATGGTCGAATCCCAACAGCCAAGTCCCCATCTCATTTTCCCAGCTCATATCTTTCTTCTTTATCACGACAGAGAGAAGTTTGGACATCGATGATATCTCGATTGTGATGAAAGGAAGACGAATCTATCCGTTTCGGGTGTATGATCCCATGGATTGAAGATTAATGTCAGCCCCCGTCTCGCCGCGACCAGTGATTTTCGAGTTTCCTTGGCCATTTGACAGCAAGTCATTCTCAGTTGACCGAGAGAGCGCGGTATCAGTTTCTCACGTTTGGTCTACCACCCACGTAACGTCGAGAAAGAAACTCCAACATCAGCACGTGAAGGTGTCAAATGCACCAAGTCTCCCTGTCTGTCTGGGGCGTATTCCCCTTAAAAGGCCCAACGGGGGAAAGCTAGCAGCTCCACTCGACGTCTCGCTGGCCACAAACTGTCTGGATCGGGAACAATGTCACGGTGGCGGCTGGCGGCCGCTGGCTTTTCTGATAATACTTTGGCTTCGACGACATGTCGTTGAGGTTCAACTCTTTCACGTTGTGTTTCGTCCCCTTGGTCGTCAGGAGAAATGCAGAAAGATCGCCTAAGATTCCCCTCGAATCATTGACTCCAATGCCGTGGTCAGAGTCCCACCGCTGCTGGATATTTGTTCAATGGCCACCTCAGACGTGTGAATCTAAAAATAGCATCTAGTAGTAGGAGGTCGGGACCTACTAGCGATGGACCAGTCAATCGGACCTGCAACACGTGGTGGTCCCCGACACATACACCGCGACGTGCCATTTGGAGGTAAGGATGCGGGCCATACGACGCCTCGTCTTTGCCGATAGCTTTCATCAGTGCCAAGAGGTTGACTGCGTCTGCGTCCCTCCAATCAAATGAGACCGTCGTTGCCCCCCTACGCCATCCAAAGCAATGGCTTGCGATGATGCATTTCTGACAAACTCCCTGGCTCCCCCCATCCCCACATCGAAGAGAGCCTACTATCACAATGGGCACATATCGTGACCAGCAATGTGCCGCGGGGAGGCCACCTGGAGCCCAGGAGCAAACTCGACATCTACGTGCCCTGTACAAAATTGCTCGTTTGGAATGCAAGGCACCGGCCCCTGGCTTTTACATTTTTAGACGAGACTAACTGAATGGACTTGCTCGACGCGCGTAGTTGGCGCCGCGCCCTTGCGTCTCAACGCTGTGACCTTGCTTTGGCATTCCATGTCCCCTCCATCGGGCGGCTAAGGGTGGATATATTGTTTGCTTGTTGATTGAATGTGAGGTTGACATCTGTACGGGACGATGCGAGGGAATCAGTCTCGTGGGAGGCTGACCGACGTGTCAGGGCCATTCGTTGACCAGACATTTCGAACAAGACTGTCTCTGACTGGCGACTACCTTGCCCAGGATTTCAGTCATTGACATGTGTGCCAGATTGGTCGAGTTGCTGCATTTCAAGAACGGACTCGTGTCGAGCCATCTCGGCTCGGGTAGGCGTTGATGACGCACAATGCAATAGCTGTATCTGACATGGCGATCATTCGCATGTCAACATGTTGCAATGTAAGATGACCACCTCCTAGCGTTGGCGTGCGATGACAGCGCAGCATCGTGAGGCAAGACCTGGCTACCTCGACGAGCCAAGGGAAGCACCGATCCATATCGGACAGACGATCCCATGCAAAGCGACATCTTACCAATGTCACTCGTCATGACGTGATACAGATGACTTGCAAGGCCAAGTTCCTCTGGAGCAGATGACGACGTCGCCGCCCAATTTGCATCAGCGTATCCACCGAGACACTAATCTGCAGGTCACAAACGTGGCGCCCGCGGCAGGTGACGCGCCGTTTGGGGCGTCTCAACTCGCGTCGACCAAGGCAGTTGTCTGGATATGGATTTATAGAGGGTTGAAGCTGCTATTATTCGATCCACGAGGGGTCGCGTTTCTATTGGTCGCCGAAGGGGTTTGGCGTTTTCCGGTTTTTATCCGGAAACCACACCGGCTGCGGCTGTGAAAAGTCGCGGTTGACATTTAATGAGCTCAATACAAACGTCCATATAAAAGAAATAAAAATACAACAGGCGACCCCCACGACAAGCCAGGTTTCATCACAAGATCTTTTGATCTCGCGCGGAGAGACACACAGAGCGAGGGCGACGTATGAAGTTGAAGCGGTTCCTCCTGCGCTACTACCCGCCGGGTATCATCCTCGAGTACGAGCTGCGAGATGCGACGCGCGAAATGAAGGAAATCGACCTCCTCCACCTCACTGCTGAGTATGCGACGGACGATACACGGCGCTCATGACGATGCCAACTAGGTCTGACATTGAAGTGCTTGTAAACCAAATCGTGTTTGAAGAACCACTCATTTCGGAATCGCGGAAGCCGCAGCTCCGCCGACTGATATACAAGCTCATTGAGAAGCTCGAAGTGAACGACAACAGCGACTTTTACTTGTTCAAGATCCTCCGCGCCCACATTTTGCCCTTGACCAACTGCGCGTTCAACAAATCCGGCGACAAGTATGCGTATCTCTATCTTTAGTTGTCTCATGTGTGATGCGTCTAGATTCATCACGGGGAGCTACGATCGCACGTGCAAAGTCTGGGACACACAGAGTGGGGACGAGCTGTTGACGTTGGAAGGCCACAAGAACGTTGTCTACGCAATCGCATTCAACAATCCGTACGGGGACAAGATCATCACAGGCTCGTTCGACAAGACGTGCAAGGTTCGTACAAACAAAGACCGTCGACTGCTCATGTGTGCCGCAGCTGTGGAATGCCGACACGGGCCAATTATATCACACGTACCGCGGTCACTCGACCGAGATTGTCTGTCTATCGTTCAACCCACAAGGGACGGTCATCGCCACGGGCTCGATGGACAACACGGCGAAACTATGGGACGTCGAGTCTGGGCAAGAGTTGCACACGTTGCTGGTACGTCTAACTCGTCTTCTCTCGTCTTGGCGCCACGCGGCAACAACAATTATTTTGTTGCTGACGGCAATGGACAGGGCCACACAGCTGAAATTGTCAGCTTGAACTTTGACGCTCAAGGCGACAAAATCATCACGGGCTCGTTCGACCACACGGTCAAGGTCTGGGACGTTCGCAGTGGCCGGTAGACCCATTTCAATATGCCCTTGTCGTGATCGCATGTTTAGTTGCATTCACACGTTGGCGGGACACCATGGCGAAATTTCGAGCACGCAGTTTAGCTACACGGGCGAGCTTTGCATCAGCGGGTCCATCGATCGGACGTGCAAGATCTGGGACGTTGCAAGCGGGCAAAACGTGCAGGTATGAGTCAATCACAAAAATGCAAAAATGGTTGCCTCACATGACGTCAACCTAGACCTTACGCGGCCACAACGACGAAATCCTCGACGTGTGCTTCAACTCGACCGGGTCCAAGCTCGTGACAGCGTCGGCCGACGGCACCTCCCGTATTTATAATACCATGACGGGGGCGTGCCAGGCCATCCTGATCGGGCACGAAGCCGAAATCTCCAAAGTCACGTTCAACCCCCAAGGCTCCAAAGTGCTCACGGCAAGCAGCGACAAGGTCGCGCGCCTGTGGGAAGTCGAGACGGGCGACTGCTTGCAGATGCTGGAGGGGCACACGGACGAAATCTTTAGTTGTGCGTTCAACTACGAAGGCGACACGATCATCACGGGCTCCAAGGACAACACGTGCCGCATCTGGAAATGTTGAGCACGCCGCAGGGATTACATAACATGAATTTTTTCGTTGAGAATTGTATGGGGAGGGAGCATCTACGGAGAGAGGCTTAGAAGCCCCCGGCGTCGGCGGCCGCTTCGGGTTGGACCCACGGCAAGAACACCATCAAGAGGTCGGCTTGGGGTTCCGTCGACAAGCCAAGGTAGATGACAAGGGGAACAAAGCCATAGTGCACGATGGGCTTGACAAACTTGACAAGCTGGTTGCTGCGCAACTTGATTTGCTTCTTCACGGGGCCGTAGTGGAGCATGGTGGCGGGAGACGGCGATGCGTTCTTGTGTGGAATTCCACTGGCCAACGCCGGCGGAAAGAATCGACCAATCGTGTGGTAGAACTGTATCAACGCATACTTATACGAATATAAGGTTTTATCCGGATTACGACTTTGCTTTTTCGGCATTGCTCCGACATTCCGATGAAAATGTCGGTGAGTCAGTCGACCAGGCAGAGCCACACGCACGCGACGAGTCTCCTGAGGTAGGAAACCCTCATTTACCCATGGAATGGAACATCACACACGTCTTGTTGTTGTCGCTGCTGCCCCGCTGGGTTCAGGTTGAAGTTGCCTTTTCGAAAGTTCCACGAAGCGGCGAAGAGACGTTGAAGTCGAGGTCTGTTTCGATCACAGACTGGCTGGCAGTCTGTCGAGTGTGATCGAAACACTGCCCGTTGGGAGGATGCACTGAGACGAGGAGGGCGACGATGACCCAAACGAGACAAGGGAGCACTATTAAATAAGGCAGGTGGCGTCGCCTAGACGGTCATGGCGGCGGCGGGTACGCTCCGTGGGAGTTGGCCTATGGACGCCCGGCAGACGGGGCATTTGACGCTTTGGCGCATCCACACCATGACGCAATCTTCGTGGAAGACGTGCTCGCACGGGAGTTTCACCGTCGGGAGCGTCGGGTCCTCCCACGCGTCGAGGCAGATGCAACAACTCGTGTCCGAAGGTGGGTCGACGTCCTGCAGACTCAGGACCGCGAGCGCGAGTTTGTTGCGCGCGTGCTGGACGCCGTCGGGAAGCATGAGGAACTTGCGGAGGAGGACGTAGAAGCGAAGCATGTCGTTCGTGAGGACAGAGGCGTCGACGCTGTCGGCAGGGAGACTCGTGAGGAGACCGAACGCGTTGAGAAGCGTAGTGACAAAGCGCTCCATGTCGGTCGAGGCCTGGCGCGCGTCGTCGGCGGCGTCGGCAACGACGAGGACGCTGCGCGTGGCGGCGGCGACGTGGTTGACCAAGGCCTCAAACTCGCCGTCGACGGACCGTGGCGCGACGGCCTGCGCGAGGAGCTGCATGTCGTGGTCAAACGTGTCGAGCTTGGCTTTCGAGACGGCAGCGACCCACGTCGCGTCGTCTTCATCGGCCGTCGCGATCGTCGTTTCGATCGAGACGCGAAAGACGACCTTAGGCCCGACGAAGAGCGCGTGGCAGTGTGTCCGGAACCCGTCTTGGCGGATGCTGCTCCAGCGGCGCTGCATCGAGGACGTCAGAGGAGATTGCGCGCTTGGGCTTGGCCCTGCCGCCGAGAGAGCCGAGAATGAACCAACGACAGGATCCGGAAATTCGAATTTCCAACCGAGTCTCCCACTCTCGTATCAGATCCGACGGCGCCAACACTGAGTTGTGTGGGTTCGAAATTTCACAAGATCTCTCACGAGGCAACACAGTCACCGCCACACAGACATCGCACCGCCGCCGCCATCGCCGCCGCATCCTGCAGACACGGCACACGCCATCAAGTGTCTCATAGCGGCGCATTTCAACGGCGTGAGTGCCTGCCTCGTCATGCGACACCACCAAGAGTTGCATGTCGTGGCTTAACATCGTGTCGCTACGATTCCTTGGGCAACGCCGTGCGATGCTTCTTTGTTTGGATCTTGCCCACGCTCATGCTTCCACTCAGAGGCGGTACGTGGCGATGGACAAGAGATACTTCCTTTGTCTCGGGGGACCGGGTGTCGACTTGGACGTACTGGCCCAACGTCGATGTCACATGCGCGACATACGAAGTCCCGCCCAAGGAAAGACGACTCGGCTGGTTCATGCACGGGTCCACGCCGTGTTCGAGTGCCCCAAAGAGGGGGTCGAGCATCAAAAGAGGGTACTTTTTGCGCTCGTCGACCGGTTTCGGGCGAATGAACGTGACCGTCGGCGGCTCCGCGATGGGTTTGGGGCCCTTGGGGCGCGTGGTGCGCCAATCGATCGATGGCAACGTCGGAGTTGATGCGGCGGGGGATTTGGGCGGGGACGTTTTTGATGTCGAGGGTTCCTGGGCAAGGGTTGGGAGCGTGAGGACGACCGCCGATGACATGGCTTCGTCATCTCGTGGCGGTGACGCCGGTGCATCGTGATGCCTGTGACAAGGGTGAGGGCTTGGTCCCCAAGAGTGAGTTCGACCTCGACGCTGTGGGCGAATGGTTTCCCCGTGGCGGCAGCGCCCCATGGGTCCATGGGGACGTCTTGTTGCCTACCATGACGCTCTCTTGATCTGAACCACCGAGGCAGATATATATGTACTGGGGGGTCGATGCTGGGCTGCTTCAAAGTCGCTCAAGTGGCGCAAAGTTTCCCGCGCGACTTCGCCGATCGACTTGGTCCCAAACGCTGCAAATTTGATCATCTCCAGTCGGAACGAACAGCCGACGCGGAGGAGTTCTTCCGTCACGGACGTGGCTCGAACGGCCGCTTGGATGGCATCCACGGGGCTCTGGGCGATGGCGCACATGACGTGGACGGCGCTTTCGAGCATCGCCATCGAGATCGCGGCGGCGCGGTCCCATCGCGTCACAAAGGACACGACGAGCGGGAGCGCGCCGGCCGCGACGAACGGCGGGACGCAGCGGGTGTGGTCTTTGGCCATGGCGGCCATGGCGGCGAGGGCATTTTCTTGCCTAGGACGTTGGCACGTCATCAAGATGGTCAGGGCACGACGCACAAGGAGGGGACGAGGCCGGGTGGGACTGCGGTCGCGTCGTGCGTGGGCGGGTCGAGCATTTGGACCAAGATAGTGTGCACGTGGTGGCGCAGACAGAGCTCGTTGACGTTGCCGAGAGCGACGACGTTGTCGTTGGCGATCGAGGCCACGAGCAAGGCAATCTCGGCGCGGCATTGGTGGTCGTGCTGCGTCAGACCTTTCGACGACGACGCCAAGTGCACGCGTTTGAGGATGCGCGGGAGGATGTTGAGGCGGAAGATGGCGGCGCGGCCGTCGGCGACGCGGCAGAATTGCGCCAGCAGCGTGTACAAGGTCGGGGGAATGTCAATCAGTCTACGCGAAAATGAGATGTTGACGCCATCATCCCACACCGTACTTGTCGTCTTCGGCGCAGGCGCTGACGTGAACGACATGGGTGGACATGGACGCGCGCGCGTCACTCGGGACATTGGGCACGAGCGCGGCAATCACATCCATGCAGCGAAATTCGAGCACTTGGGTGCAGGAGGCGTTGGTGCAGCAGAGCTGGGCGAGGGTGCAGCAGCACCACTTGACGACGCGGGGCAATGGGTCGTCGGCGGCCAGAGTATTGAGCAGCGCGACCATGGCGCTACGAGAGGCATCAATCCCGCGGCGATCGGTGGACCGACGTACGCGTTCACGAGACGTGCAATCAAGCTTTGGAGGGTCGCGAGGTCGATGCCGTCGACGGTTGTCGTCACGTGGTGCCAGTGCTCGGGCAGTGGGACGGGGCAGACAAGGCCAATAAGTTGAATGGCGCACTTGACGGCGTCCATGTCGTCGGCCACGAAATCGCACACGGCGCTAGTGTCTCATGAGTCAACGATCCGACGACGACGCACTCGACGGGGCGACAGAACGCGACGACGTCTTCGAGCGCATGGAGTTTGACGAGCGTCCGGAGGATGTGGAGTTGGGTCGCAAGGTAGACGGCGGGCGGCTGGTGGGTTTGTTTTTGGCACCGAAGGAAACGAACGAACGCACGCGCGACGTGCGCCGAGCTCTGTAGATGGCGCTGGCCGTCGAGTCGCGACCAGACGACGCGTTCGCTCGCTTCCATCCGGTTGGTTTGGATCACGAGCGCCAAGTGGGTTGCCACGTCTTGACGACGCGAGAGCAGCGACGCGATCTTTGTGACGCGGCACAACCCCGAGAGGACAATCGCACTTATGTGTCTACAAGGCAGTGACGACAATGACGACGATGACGACACGCCTACCGCTGGGCGCGCGTTTGTAGCGTCTCGCCGGGCGCGTGCAGCAGCAGCTCGAGCACAAACTCGAGCGACTGCGTGCGCAGGAAATACGTGCCGCCTTGGCCATTGTTCGGGTCGTCGACGACGCAGTGCAAAAGACACGTGTGCACGTGGTCAAGGAGGTGGGCGGGCGAGACGTCGAGCTTCATGGGCGCGTACATGCCAGGGCGCGGCGGCGGCGCGAACGCAAGAGACGTGTTGGTCGGGTTGGCACACACGACAATGACCAAGAGCCCGACGGCAAAGCGTACGCCTACGCCGCGTCACCTCATCATGCGTCGTCGACAAGACGTACTGTTGCCGGGTTTGCGGTAGCCTGGGGCGCAGAGCGGCGTGACGAGCGGGACAAGGCCAGCGATTGTGAGGACTTCGCGGCCTTCGTCGCGCGCCGCGAGCGCCATGAGCACGTGCATGCCGCCGAGAACGATGTCCATGGAAAGTGCCGAGAGACAGCGGACGATCGCTTCGAGGTGCCGCCCCGCGTTGCGCGTGACGAGATCGATGACGAGGTAGTAGCCCGTGTCGTGCGCAACCTTGTGCACGACTTGCAGCGCATCGAGCACGAGCGTCGTCGGTGTCGTTGCGCTGTCGAGTGTTTGCAACATGGCCGTGACGATGGGCGGCGTCATGAAGCGTTCGAGGACCGTGTGGGAGAGGTGGCGGTTGCGGTACATGGCGTCGAGGATGTCGTCCGACGATGACGTGCCAGCGTCACTCGCGGCGCTGCCAAAGCCCGAGCTCCGTGTCCGCACGCTAAGTGTCCGCACCATGCTCCGGTAGCTGGATTTCCCGCCACCCGTGGCCACGTCTGACGCGCCGCTCGACATGGAATGCTGCTCGTACGTCATTTCGCACACGCTGAGCGCGGCGCGGTCGAAAAACGCGAGCGCGAGTGCCTTGGCTGAGGCGTTGCCTACCACTCCGTGACGCGCCACGGCGAACATTTGTACCGTGGGTGAGGAGGCTCGCGACATGGATGGCGACGTTGCTGAGCAGAATGTCCGAGATGCGCTCCTTGTCGTGGGCGAGCACCGTGAGGAGCTGCGTCGCGAGGCATTGGATCTCGCCCTCGCTTTGGACGCATCGGTTGAGCCAGACCAGTCCGCCGGCGGGGATGATTTTGCTGCGGTCGTGGCGCGGGAACCCGTGCTGCGGGTGCAATTCGTCTTGGATGAGGCCGCACATGATGCGCATGTAGGCGACGACGGCGCGTTCCGGCATATGCGCGCCACGGAGCGCCGCGTGAATGTGATGTTGCTGCCGACTCAGCTCGACGCACTTGGCGACGTTGATGGCGCGCATTCGCATGCGTCCCTCGAGCGAAATGTCCTGGGTTCGGACTTGGCGCTCAAAGACACGGCGCCGCCGAAAGTGCTGGAGCACGCGCGCGGCGCAGTCCATCTGCCGAAGGAGAAACGCCAACGCGCGCAGGACAGCGTTCTCATGCGCGAGCGCGTGCGCGTACGGCGCGGCAAAGACCGCGAGCAGCTCGGCCATGTTGTAGATCGCGTCGTTGTCGGTTGTGGGCGAGAGTTTGCGGAACGCGCGGTTCGAGAGCGTGCAGAGATTGTTTTCGTTGGTCATGTAGGCCTCTGGAGAATATGACGAGCGTAAAGAAGAGATGGGACGACAGAACTCACCTCGGTGGATCGTGTTGAGGTGGAGAAGCATCTTGAATGCGAACTGCCGCCGCGCCACGTCCGTGCTCTTCTCGATCTCGGCGTATAGTGTGCTGATGGCCTCGTGGATCTTGATGCGGTTCCAGAACCGCGTGTCCCATTCTTCTCCCATGAGGAATTGATCCTAGCGATGGGGCATGCATGACGGATCCGATGTCGCCTGGAATCAGGTGACGACGTACGAGCTCGTCTTGATGCATCTTGGATTCAAACTCATCGTCCGAGTTGCTGTCGCTGTCGACGTCCCGCACGAGTTTCTTCTTGGACTTGGCCTTGTGGACCTCGACCCGCGTCGCGAGATGCAACGCCGCGTGTCCGACCTGTTGAATGTGATCAACTTGGATGGCGCTCGGGGTTTCCTTGTGTCGCTCGAAGAACATCTGTCTCTCCTTCCCGACCTTGACCGTGCGATCCAGCGGGGTTGCGCCCTGCCGCTCTTCCCATGGCAAGGTAGTCTCAAACGTCGTCGACGGCGCCGCCGTCGGCCGCTCGGCCCTCGACATGAAACCGAAAGTTCAAAATGCCGCCAATCAGGGTCGTCCTTTATCCGGACAGTGTCCACAGTGTCAGCGGCGAAACGGCAACCGGCGCGATGAGCAGCGCCGCCGCGTCGTCGTCCATGTACGACCGCCAGATGAAATGGAAGCGACACGGAGACAAGAAGGTAACGTACCCGTCCATGGTGTGGTCCAGAGGATGCCGACTTAGTTGGCGTACGAATCCCGGCGACTCGAAGACGCCCAGGTCGAAGAGTGCACATTCTCCCCGCAGGTATACATGGCAGCACAGGTCCACAAGTTGACTGGCGTAGACCAACAAGCACGACGTGAAGCGCGTAATTGAGTGCGGGAAGCTCGCGGCCAAGTCGGAGGTGCATGCAATGCAAGCGCACATCGCGCGGCAGCAAAAGGCGCGGGTGCAATCGGACATTCATGTGAAAAAGTTCGTCGCGCTCCTTGACACATCGTCTTCAACTCTCCTTTTTCTTTCGTAGACAACTCTTCGTCTCGACGGGCAAGAACTTTGACGAAGTCACCGAGGTCAAACCGTTTCGATTGAGTCAAGGCAACAAAACAAGGCGGGTCGGTCGTCGTCGTCGCCCTTGGGTCTCCATGATGGTGATGCGATGCTAGGACGCCGTGACCATCGGCAAGCCAATGTTGCGGCCGCAGTCGGCCTCGCCGTCAAGGTCGACCCACATGCAACATACACCAACACCGCAGCAACCCGAACACAGTGACGATTTGGACAAACAAGTCCAGGACCTCCTCGACAACAACAAACCGAGTGACGGGCCGTGGGAACGGTATATCGTTGGTGTGTCGTGCGCCACGTCATATGTCCCCGTAGAGAGCGCGCGAGTTTGATTGGGATCATCGAAGCCCAGCGGCATGAAATCAAAGCCCGTGAGAAAGCCCATGGTGACGCCGCGAAGATCGCCGACAAGTTTGCGGCCGCGGTGCTTGCCTTTGAAGAACGCATCGTTGCGGGTGGGTTTACACAGTCGTCCTTTCGGTTGGCTTAACCTACCTCTAGTCGAATCACGCGCCAACGTCGAGATGGCCGAGGTGCGCAAAGCCATGGAGCGCCAGCACGCAACAATGCAACTCATTCTCCAAGGCCTCTCCATCCACGCGCCGGACGACCCAAAAGCCGCTGCCGCCGCGCGGCAAAATTCCGTCCAGCAACTGCTCTTCCGCAAGGAGTATGAAAAAAGCAACGTCTAATAATCGAATCACTACAATGCGTGGTTGACGACGACCCGTCGGACGGGAATCGCATCAACTTGGAGCTGGCGCTTGACGTCGTCGACGCTCACTTCTTGTCGGTGAAAGATGCCGGCCGCGAGCGCGGCATCGCATCCCGTCGCGCGAAATACGGACGTGAAATGGTCGGGGTGGCCAGCGCCGCTCGATGCGATCACGGGGATCGTGACTGCGCGCTTGGCCAACTGGACAAGGTCCAAATCGTAGCCGTCGTTTTGACCGTCCATGTCGACGCAGTTGAGCAAAATTTCCCCCGCGCCGAGCGCTTCACATGCCTACACACACATGACTGAGGACGCGCATGCAGCATCTCCTTGTCTACCTGGACGAGCTCCACGACATCCATCGGTCGGCCTTCGCGACCGCCCTTGACCGTCACTTGGTACCAACAAAAACGCTCGCCCTGCGGCCCGCGCTTGTGCTGGAGCTCGATCGCCCGTGGGTGGCTCTCAAGCGACGGCACGTACACACGTCGCGGATCGACCGACACGACGACGGCCTGTCGCCCATAGACGGTCGAAATTTGCTCGATCGAGCTCCGTCCATCCAATGTCTTCTTGGATGCGTAGTACGCTTCCGCCGACGCGACGGCGTCGCTCCCGATCGAGACCTTGTCGGCGCCGGCGCGAAAGTAGCGCGCCGCCACGTCCAGAGCACTCCACGTTCGATTGGTCGCGTCCGTGTACGCGCGGATGCCGCCGCCGACCGTGAGCGGCACAAATACACATTCTGACGCTGCCTCGAGGACCACCAACATGGGCGTGTCGCCCAACGGCTCTTCGCGGAAGCTCGTGATGTTGAGAAACGCGACTTCGTCGGCGCCTTCGCGGTAGTATCGCGTGCAGAGGTCGACGGGCTTGCCCATGTTGCGGACGTTGCCGCCCTCGGCCGACGCTTCCCGGACGTCGTATTGGTCGCCTTTGGTCACGACCAAGTCCCCCGCGTCGTTGGAGCGCACGTCCAAGCATCTAGAGAGCGAGGCATGCGTGAGATGAAACGATCGAACGATGGACGTACGCAACGACGCGTTTCCGGAGCTGCGTCGAGGTCGTGGTCGACGGCGGCAAGGTGGCACTCGCAGAGCCGTCTAAAAACCCGCGAAGCATGTGAAGCCCGACAGCGCCGCTCTTTTCGGGGTGGAACTGCGTGGCCATGACGTTGCCGCGCTGGATCGAGCTGATGAATTTGACATCGCCGTAGTTGGTGGTCGTGAGCACCCACGATTCGTTGGCAGGTGTCGGCATCGCGCGGAACGAGTGCACAAAGTAGAGAGTCGGATCTTCGTCCGTGGCCAAGTGCGCAAAGAGAGGCGATGGCGATTGCGCGCGGACGCCGTTCCATCCAATGTGCGGCACGGCCAGGTTCTCGGTGGGAAACTTGGAGACGATGCCTGGGATCACGCCAAGCCCGGGGACACCAGGGCACTCCTCGCTCCCTTCAAAGAGAGTCTGCATCCCCAAACAAATGCCGAGGAAGCGCTTGTTCGCATGAATGTATGCCTTCAACGCGTCGACATAGTTGTTCTTGTTGAGAAATGACATGGCTTGCTGAAAGTTGCCGACGCCCGGGAAAAGCAGGATGGACGCATTGTGGATGTCTTCGACGCGCTCGACATCGACGGTGGAATATCCGATCGCATGAAGGGCGTTCTTGAGACTGCGGACGTTTCCGGCGCCATAGTCGAGTACGTGGATGACGACAGACGAAGTCGAGGGCGGCATGATGATGATGGCAAATGTGAAAATGAGATCTTACATTTTTCACACGAGGCAAATAAAAAGAGCTCCTCGTGACAATTTAAATACGAAGGCGTGATACACAATATTCAATTCAAATATAGGCAAAGATATTTAATAAACATTATCGATGGGCACGGTATTTTATTTTGCTTCCGCAGGAATTTTCTTGATCGCCAGCAACGTTGTCTGATTGGCTCGTCGAGTGCTCTGCGATGTGATTGGCCCTTCCCAGTGACCGCTGCCACATTCTTGCGGCGTTCAGCGCACACCGAAATTGATGCCTTCCTTGGACTTCACTCGAGGGCGCCACCGCATGCAGAGACAACCAGTCACTGTCCTAGATGCGCATCTCGATCAAGGCCGTGTACTCGACATTATAGTAATGGAGACGAGAGCTGCACTCAATAGCGACAGCACTCCACTTCTCGCTGCGAGAGCTGCAGGTCACCGCCTCGTCGATAGAGATATGGCTATTCAACAGGAACACCAAAGATGGGTGTATCAGTGCACCGTCGACTTATCACGTTGCACTCCATCGTGTCTTTCAAGGAGATAGACACGATGGAGTGCCGTGCACCATGCGTCAACCATGCAACTCAATTGACGTTGACAATGCATGAACCTCTATGCGTACACTCCTTGGGATTTACATCGCCCACAATCCATACATCTTGGGGGAGAAGAGAGTACATACGAATCCTTGGACGGCGAAAGTTACGCATATGGATGACCGTCCATCACATGAACTCACCACGCCAGGGAACCGAAGTTCTCTCATGACCAGTACAACAATTCATTTGTTGGACTCGACATGCATCGACACGCCAAGTTTCATGTGTGGTTGCTAATGCCTCAACAGGAATGCAGTCTGTGGTTCCTTTCGTCGTTGACTATGATGGCACATATGAAACGCCTGGTCTTGTCTAAAACGGGCATTATCGTGTCCCAACCGATGGCCGCCCCCGCGTCGCCCAAGAAGCCCATCGCCGCGTTCGCTTTGGTTGAGACCCTTTCCAGCATCATCTTGACCCATGGTGGTCTTGTAGGCGTCCAAGGCGTCGCGGCGGCAAATGTGGCGCCGCGAACTCGAAGCACACGACGGCGGCGCGCCGTCGCCCGACCCCCCCGGGCCGCGCAATCCCTACGACTGCATGTGCGTCATCGTCATCCCCGCTGTCGTCGTCTTGCTGACGACTCGCCATGTAGCACACATATCCTGCCGTCGGAACTGGACCCATACGAAGAGAAGCGGCTCTTTGCCAGTCGGACCGTGCGCGGGTCGCGGCCCGCGCGCGCACCCGAAGGCCGACGGCCGTACGGCGTCAAGCAAGACCAGATTGAAAACAACATTCCACATGCCATTTACAACACTGACCACGGGGACACCAAGGTTTGCTATGCGGGGTGTTTAGCGAGGCATCATTACCTTAGTCGCTCTCGACGGGTGTTCATGACTCGACGCTCTCGTATGCGACGGCCTTCAAGTGAGGACATGCACCATCTCGACCATGAAACATAATGGCGATGGCATCCGTAGGTCCAAGAAGAATCGATTCGCAAGTGTCCCCGCCTACAAAATGAGCTCCTTTGCCAGTGTCGTCAAGGAGCCTTATGCGTGCGTCCTCCAACGTTGTCAACCAAAATGACATTCTCTAGACATCCCGAAGAGATGGGACCAGGAACGTACCGCGTGCGTCTGCACACTCTGCGCATCAAGGACATCTACGACGAGACATACACGTTCAGCAGCAACACGAGTCGATTCACGACGCCGCGCGTGGTGCTGCCGTTGGGGTTGTTGAAAAATCCCCACGAGTTTGTCATCTAGGCATACAAGGACAATGGCGAGCACGGCAACTCCCCCGTCAAGAGCTCGCTGGGGAAGCCACAAATTGGGACCGTGGCGGTCTCGCAAACGCCGCGGTTCACATCCGAGACGGCGTTTCCAGGTAGACGACGACCCATCAAGCATCGACGCAGGATGCGAGCGGTAGAAAACTACGCGTCGTCCAAGCAGCAGCGGGTCTTCCCCCCGCCAGACATTGTCTACGACAAGCCGATCTTGCGGGTTCGTCGTCCATTCGATTGCATCGTGACCGACATGGACACACGTAGAACACAATCCAAGACGCAGTGGACAAGTCGCACGTCAAGTACGGGGTCATGACGTCGAACGCAGATAGACTCGTGTCGGTGCGTCGTCGTGCGAGAGATGCGACCACGAATGACAGGATCTTCTAGACGGCGTCCATGGTGCACAACGTCCCGGGGGCGCCCAAGTTGCACGGCGCGACGACCGACAAGCTCGGACCTGGCGCGTACAAGAACCAGACGCAGTTTGTGCGCGCAGACCCGCAAGACAAAGGATATGCGTCCATCTTGCCGACCGAGGTTCGAGAATACAAACCACACATCTGACGGTCGTTGGATAGCACACCAAGGATCGATTCGGGATGAAGCCCATCAAGAACGCGACCTTTGTCGAAGCGCGGTTTCGGCGGTTCTGTCCAGGATAATATCTTGTGTGAATCGTGTTCTGCATCGCTCGACAGGGTGGTTCGCCTTGACAGGAGTGGACGAGCTCTTGACCAGAATCAATGCGCTCGCAGTCTGACGAAGGACATCGGCGAGGACAGAGAATGACAGAAAGACTTCGTTCGGCTTGAATCGGACCTTTCTTATCCTCGCATCTCATCTTCGATGGATTGTCGACCTCGCGTCGGCGGCATGATTCGTCGTCTCTGGCGCGCGCGAGTGTTCTGGAGATAACTTCAACTGCAGGCTTTCGAATAAAACAAAAGACGTATAAAACCTATGCAATGGCCATTGCAATTTTTTAGAAATGACCAAACACTCATCTCAATATAGTACTTCGAAGCAGTAGCATCATAAGAGTAAATTGTGTTTATTCCAAACGTTAAATAAAACCGCCGAGGTCAAAAGGTTCACTCGGAAACTTTCGCCCAACAAGGCGCAGGTTGGTGCGCGATCTTTCTTGTTGTGGGTGTCATGAGCATGGCGGAAGATGGAGGTAAGCACATCCCTTCTGGACATGGATATGAAACGATCCTTTTGTGTCGGAGTATGGAAGGTTTATCCTCCTGTGCGAATAGACGGCGTGGATTTCGAATACCTCATGGCGCTCATATACAACGCTGTTGGGACGAGTGCGTACGAAAAGGACATTGCAACGTTGTCGTCGTCTCTGGGCGAGATTGGTATCAGCATATCTTCGTCACATGGACTCTCTAATGAAACGACAGACGAGCGTGAGGGAGCGTACACGTCGCCTGGTGTGTACACCTACGACGATGACGATAACGAAAGTTCATGCGAAGAAGGTGAAATCAGTTTGCGGCATGTACGACGAGATACAGGTTGGCGGCCATTTACGAAGACTCCTATCTCCATAACACCCGCAAAGTAGAAGGACCCTCGCATGTGGACGAGATCCATGACGCCGATGACGACGACGACGAAGAAGAAGAAATCGATGGCATCGCCAGACCGCTTGCGCCGTTCCTCATGCGTCCGTTGTCACCCGACTGCTTATCTCCTCAAACCCAATTCGACCGCATCATGGGTCCCCGGTTAAACGCATTAGAACCTCGCCCTCCAAGCCAGGAATGCCACCATCGAAACCGAGTGCTCGCCGAATTGTCGTTGCGCCGTGCCCGCGTTGCCCACGACCGGTCGAAGCCTCAACATGCTGGCATGCCTCTCCATCAACATGCAATCCTCTCGGACGAGTCCGACGACGAAGATGTTGAATCCGCCTTGGCTACCAACGATGCGTACAACGACGACGACGACGGCGACGGGGAGAACCAAGAGGAGGACGAGATACCCCACGTGGGATATCCTCTCGTCACACTCGACTTGCCGCAAAATCTGTTCCATCACCTCGTTGCCATGGGCTTTGAAGCGGCTTTGACGCTCTCGGCGCTGCAAACCTACTTCAAGGACCTCACTGACGCCAACAACGAGGCCCCGAGCAATGACGTTGGCATTTTCGTGGCACTCGTTAAGGCCGTGACGCGGGCCCACGTCGCCGAGAACGGAGATCCGTACATGGCCAAACCACCGGGCTCGATGAAAAAGCTCAAGTCGATCATCAAGCCCATTCAGCAAGACACGACGTTTCCGTGGCCAGTCTTTGACATGGTTGGACCGTGGGTGACACTCTTATGACGATCGTGGTTGTAGGCGCAGTATGAATTCGGCACGGCGCGCCCCGGGACGAGCTTTGCCTGTGTCGTAGTGCTCGTGAATTTGCCGCGCGTCGCGGCGGGGGTTGACTTTGATGCGCTGCACGATGTCTTGCTCGCCCACCTCTTTTATATGCTCTCAAACCCGATCCAAGTCATTTTGCCCCTCGCCCCCAATGCCTACACGATGAAAGGGTGCGGCAACGTATCATATTTATTCACAAGAACATATATATATGTAGGCATGGGTTTGTCGAATTTCAAAACCGACACCAAGCGATGCTGGCCGCACGCACATTGGATGGCTTGCAGTGGAGTCGAACCGAGCCCCCAATTCGCGCGATGCTCTTCCGCGAGTACCATGGCAGCCACTCGAAAGAAATCGGCGGAGCCGACGCCGACACGGAGTCACTCACTTTGCATGCCCTCGACTTGATCAGCGAAGACGATGAAGTGGACGACGACGACGACTCAACGTATCACTTGAGCCAGCGAAACGAGCAACTCGAATATTTGATCCACTACATTGAGCAAGACCGCGACGCTGTCTTGGTACGCTTGGACATATATGGCAGGATGTGTTTGATTCTTCATGGCTAGATTGAAAACGAGGAACTCAAGTGTGCGATGGAGAAATACCGCGCCCGAGAGCAACAGCAAGAAGAAGCGCTCCATAGCCTCTCGAACCTCCGAAAACGCATCCAAGTGAACGAACAGAAATACCGAGAACACATGAAACGAATGCAACAAAACGAGCGCGTGATCGAAACGTTGCGTCGGCGTCTGCAAGAACTCACGGGGTGCGCGCCGCCGTCCTCGTACGTGGCTTCACACTGGTTGTAGGCACACGCAATCGCTCCACATGCTCAGCATTGCCGAGTTGCGCGATTTGGAAGACACGCTGGACACGGCGTTGTATAAAGCGCGCGCAATCAAGGTAGACTCGAAGCTCTTGGTTGGTTGTAAATGTATTTTGCGTTGTCCCAGGAACAAAAGATCGTCGAGCAACGACAAGCATTGGACCGCCAAGTCGAGGTGCATCAAGAGCTCAAGTTGTGCGTGGTGTGCATGGCGACGGAGAAGACCATTCTCTGTCTCCCATGTCGTCATGTGTGCATGTGCGAGGCATGTGCAAACCACGAACAGATGCAACGATGCCCGATCTGCCGCCTCGAGATTGAAGAAAAAATGTTGATTTATGCGTAGAAGACAACGAGCAGGTGTTAAACAAGAAGGATATACTGCACTTATAAGTTACACCCAAATCGAAATTGACACGATTGTGTTGGGCCCCGTTGCGGCCACGGGACCCCTCTCTCTTGTGGGCGAAAATGAATGGTGGTGGTGGACGGCCTTGGGGAGGAATTTCCGGTGATTCCTTGGCGATCCAAAAGTCGTCTAGAAGCAAAAGCGGCTGACTTTCCACACGTGGTTGGGCGCCTTCTTCTTCTTCTTGGGCGGGGCGATGGGCACGCGCTTCACCGAGACGTCTTCGCAGCCCGAACTTTCGTCACTCAGCGCCGTCGTGACCGAGTACTCGGACTCGTCAACCATTGCGTCGGGTTTGGTGCTTGAACTGCATGTGAAGAATTTGAAAATGCGCAACATGAGCGAGTCGCGGTGGGCCGCGTCGGCCTTTTGCCGTTCGACTTGGGCTTCCAGGGCCCGGACCCGCGCCTCCCGCTCGGCCAACACGGTTGCGTGGTCGGCCACCATTGTCTCGAGGGCGATCTTTTCTTCTTCAACCGCCTTGAGTTTTTCCGAGAGCGCCGTCACTTGGGCATGCAGCGCAACGTTTTCGGCCGTCAACTCGCCCTGGGTCGATTCGAGTCGGTGCAAATGCACGCGGTTGAATTGCCGCGTGAAGATGGAAATCACGCGCGCGCCAAAGATGGCTTTGCGCCAATTGTCGCGCGCGCGGCGTTTCTTGACGAGTTCCTTGAGCCGCCGTTTGGCCAAGACGATGCGGACCTAATTCGTCCATGAGAAACTTGCGACGAGGGAGGATGGAACGCACCTGGGTCTGCAAGAGCAATTGCGCCCGCTTTGCTTTGACTTGCTGGAAGAGCCAAAGAAAGCCACGCTTGACCAAGTAGGCCACGCACGCCTTGCGGCACAACTTTTGAACGTACATGGCGCGCTGGAGAGGCCCGAGCCACGTGAGCAACCACTTTTGGTTGCGCGGGACGACGGGTTTTTCAAGTAAGCCATTGAGCAACGACAGCTTTTCTTCCGGTTTGCCCGAGAAGGCCTTCATCACTTGGAGCTTCTTGGCCCACTTGGCCAACATGGAGGCAATGCGCGCCTGCGACTTGAGCGATTTCATCTCTTGGCGCGCGCGGTACTGACGCCACCAGCATTGAATCGTCAAGGCCGAGCGGCGGAAGCGGCATTCGTAAAAGACCTTTTCCCACATTTTGTAGACCATGACTTTGGTCACGGCCGAGAGCCACCGGCGCTTGACGAGGTAGTTGACGAGGGTCTTGGGTACCTGCGCCGACATGGACGTGACGTTGAGCAACTTGTCGAGCAAGTCAATTTTGCCTACGACATATGAGTCTCGTGCGTCTCTCGTCTCGTCACGTACCAGTGCGAAAGAAGAGCCGCGTGTCACCCAACCGATACGCGTCGGCGGGGAACTGCAGCGCCGCGCAGATCGCTTGCGTAAAGAGCCTTTCGTTGCAACTGAATTTCTCAAACACGTCTTGGCCGACGAGCGGCAAGTAAATGTCGACGACTTCAGCGTAGAGGATGCGCGTGGGGAGACCGACGCGCAGGACCGAGCACGCTTGGACCGTGCCAGAGCAGCGCAGTTGGTCGACGACACTGGCGCGGTCAAAGACGCCGACTTCCATGGCAGCGTTGGGCTTGATGCACCGAATGAAATTGCATCGCGTGCCTTCAAGCTCGGACGCGAGGCCGCGCATCTGGACAGAAAACATTTGTGTGACGCTCCCGCCTTTGGAATTGGCCGGCGCCGCCACGAGCGGCTGCGACTTGAGCACACTCGACTTGGAAATCGTAATGAGTTCTTCGAATTGGGCCGAAATGATGTTGTTGTTCTTGTCGACAAACGAATCAATGTGGTACTTGACTGTCCCAGCGTAATGCACGACCAAAAACATCTCGTGCGCTTCCTTGGGATGCGGCGTCGGGAAGCACGCGTGGCGCTTGAAGAGCGTGTGCAGCCGCTCGTTGAGCTTCTTGTCCGACGGGCCCGGGAGGCGCGAGATTGTGTCGATCGTCGAAAAGATGCCTACACGATGCCATCAATCGTTATTGTCCGCATGACAAGCGTACCGCCCGAGCGAGACGAGATGAGATTGAGGCATTCTTGGTTGTCCACATACGTGATGAGTTCGCTCGTGTCGTTCAAGCGGTCCGTGAGCGGCCTACATTGGACACGTCAACCAACAAACGACTCCAGCAGGACGTACTTGGTGGAATCCACAACCTTGGTCGCGATCGGTTGGCCAAAGAGTGGGAATGGGAACGTCAAGGCAACGTTGTTGGGCATGTGGATGTGCTCCGACTTGTACAATTCCTGCTCGGCGTGGAAGATGCACGCATTGAAAATGCTTTGCAATGTTTCGTTGGCGTAGTTGATGAGTAGTTGCTCAAACGAATTGCGGTTCCGCGGTTCAAAGTCTTCAAAGCCAAAGATGTCCAAGACGCCAATGTACGGCAGCACGTCGCGCAGGTCTTCGTTGTACTCGAGCGCGTGCGCACATTTGCGCATGAGCCAGCCAAACACTTGTTCGTAGACGGTCTTGGCGATCGTGTCGCGCGAATATGTGGCCTGCCGGACGTCCTTTTTGAGGTAGTAGATCGAATTGCGCCGACTGCCTTGGTTGCGCGTGATGCGTTTGTTGAGCATCGCGCTTGCGAGGAGTTCCTTCTGCATGCCGAGGAGCGATGCCGCCGTCTCCAAGGCCGCGTCGCCCGTGGGTCCGATGCACGCGGTTGTCCCTTCTTCCGTCTCTTCTTCGTCAAAGACAACGTTGCCGAGATGGAGCAAGCCCGCGACGAGGCGGAAGAGATCGAGTTGCATGGTCGCGTCGATCCCGACGAGCTGGAGCGCGTCAGTCAACTTGTGAAAGTTGCTGCCGTCGTCAAGGATGTCGGACGCCGTGCAGCCCGACCGGTTGAGGTAGTGGAACGACTGGATCATGACTTCGGGGTCCAAATTCGCCGTCAAGTGCAGCTGGTCCAACAAGTCCATGCGACCCGAGCGCAAGAGTTCGTAAAAGATGTGAAAGTTGCGCTCGCCAGTCGGCGGGTGCACGAGACGCGACTTCTCCAGCAGGTACGTGTCGATGGACGCGCCCGTGAGTTCGTGGTGCCGCGACGAGAACTGAAGTCGCATGTACTTGCCAAAGCGCGACGAGTTGTGGTTCCGATGGGTCTTGGCATTCCCAAACGATTCGAGGATAGGAATCGTCTCCATGAGGCGCTCGCCGAGCGTGACCGCCGACGGCATCGAGAGTAGATGCGTCATGTCGCGGCTCGAAAACGACGAGAGGACGCGCGCCTGCCGCATCGACACGCGGCGGCTGCGCTGCGTCACCTCGGGCTCTTCGTGGTCCATGCTATCGCGGTGCAGGCGGTTCGCCATCGCGCGCACCGTGAGGAAATCCAGAATGATCTTGGACGTTTCCGTCTTCCCCGACCCGCTTTCGCCGCTGATGATGATCGACTGGTTTTGCATGACGGGGCGGACAGTCGCCAATTGACGGTAGGCGCTCTGTCGTGGGAAATCGCGATCAGCGCTCTGGTCGATCATTAGAGACGAATATGTCTACCTCGGCCACGTGGTATGGATGCGGCGGGCACTTGTCAAGCGGCTGGCCGACATAGCTCTTCTTGTCCGGTTCTTCAAGATACCGAAGCGGGTTGATCGCGATTAAGACGTTCGCCATGAATGTGTACGGGCGTTGGTTGGACAAGATGGAGCGATCCTGTAAGTTCTTGACGAGCGCGGCTTCGTGCAAGTGGTGCAACGACGTCATGTCGGCACAGGTGCTGCAACGAGGGACATGAGCCCCACGGCGACGCGCATCGCATCATTGCAGTACCTGAATAGAGGATTCGCGGGGAAGATGGGGTTCTCCGCGACGTTCAATTGTTCCTGTTGGATGGGCCGGTACACGTCGCCTGAGTCTTCGTCGACGAGGTCAAAGGAGGCGATGTTGGCGTCAAAGGCGCTGACTTTCCCAAGCACCCATCCATTGCTTCCGACCTTCTTCCAGTAGAGATCACCCACACGGATCTTCTCTCCTGTCGCCGTCTCTGTCATCTTCCGCGGCAGGTCCAGTTCCTAAGTGACCCGGACTTCCGTTACAGCGCTTGTTCAGCGGATGGAGATTCAGCGTGGGAGAAATTTCGTCACGCCATGCTAGCTTTTTATTCGAACGTTAGAAAATTTAAACGCGATGGTGGGTGTTCATGCTTGTTATTTGTATGCTCGACTGAGATAGACTAAAATATCACATTTTTATTTAAAAAATGTGTGTTCGAGTGGCGTCCGCTCTACCGTGACTCGATCAAAGTTCAACCTGCAATTCCCAAAATCCACCAAATTCGGCCTTTTCTCCTATTTTTAACGGCAGAAACGCCCAAAAATCAGTCAAATTCCGCGTTATAATTCGGAAAGGCCCAATTTGACGCTCCAATTTGCCAGATCGAAAGTGGTAATCGACCCACACCGCGCTCTGATTGGTCCATGGTCGGTCGACAAAAAATGGATCAGAAGCCCAGCGCCAAATCTCCGCCGCTCTTATTGTCGCGCGAATATCGCAACGGGTGACTCCGCCAACGCCATCGGAGAAAGCAACATGCTTCGAATGGTTCCATGGAGCTCAACTTCAAGCGGCGGTGGCGTGGATGAGGGTGTTCCTGGCGACCCATCCCCCGCCGCTGCCGTCCGGTGATGATGGCTACAATCCAGCGGCACCGTGTCGGTTCTCAGGCTCAGAGGCGTGCGACGACTGCATGAAACAAGCGCTTGCAACATCGACTCGATCCATCAATCCGCTGCCGCTGGATACATGATGAAGCAAGTGGGCATGGAATGCGATGTAACAGGGCGGACGCGGCAGAGGGAGACGCGCTTTGTCCGATCGACCCGTCCATCTGGCGGGCAGGCATTGGCGGCCCCTGGATTTTTGGGACATTTGGGCGCATGAGCCCTCGTCCAGTTGGTCGCGGAATGAGCGCTTTGGTTTTCCCAGCGGTGGTCAGCATCGAGGTGATCGAGGTGTCATTGTCGTTGACGAGTCTGTCCATAGGGACAGTGTCACGAGGAAGGGAGGAGGGGGAACTAGACGTCTCTGGGGCAAGTGAGTCCTATAAAGTTCTCTGGTGCATTATGTTGCTATCCTGCGCGAGGTCGACTCGAACGCCGTCAAAGCACAACTTCATTCCTCGAAGGAACTCACACTCGAAGCAGCAAACACCACTCAATTCAATCGAAGAGCGCGGCGCTGGCGCGTCGGTGGTGCTGTTGTGCCGACGGGCAAATGGACAACTTTGTTTGAGTTGTACCGACAAGCTTTGAACGTCTTGCATCCACCGTCTTGGCATTCGGGGTTGACGTCGTAGCAGTCTTCCCACGCGTGGCAAACCTCGCATCCAACGTCGGACGCATTGGCACTGAGAAGGAGGAAGGCAGAGAGCAAAAGAAGCTGCAGGAGGACGACGGCGCGGTGGTGGTGCATGAGAGGATAATGGAAGATGATGGTGGGAAACCCCTGAGAGAGAAATGCATGGAAGGATACCAGCGATATTTCTGCGTCCGAAATGGGCCAATCACGTGCGAGTGAAACCGCCAATGGGTTCATATCTTGGCGATATAATATCAAGACTTCAAAGGTGCAACGATGGCGACAAAGCACGCCTCCACGGCTGGCGGCGGGATGCAATCCCTCTTGGCAGTGGACGCGCGAATCTTAAGTGACATCCGCAAGGAGCTACGCGAGATCACGCTCCTTGTGGACGCTGCCGAGGTTGCTGCGTCTCAAGAATCCCTCCGTCTGTCGTCGCCGACACTCAAAGCGCCTCCTGCGCCAGTCGAGGTCCCCGAACGTGTCCCGCGGTCATCGGTGCGAAAGAAGTGGAAGACTGCCGTGCGTCAGGTCGTCTTTATGGGCAAAACCAAGGAGAAGCTGCAGGAATCATACGAGAATGACAGCGTCCTGCGACTTCGCGACATGTCTGCCCTTTCGCTTCTCTGCGCGCTGCCGATCTTCCAAGACCTCGACGGCGCGGCGCTCCTCGACCTCCATGTGCACGTAAAGCTCCAGTCGTTTGCGGCCGGCATGACACTTTTCTCCCGCGATCACCTCCGTGCTGTCTCGAGCATCTTTGTCATCCGGTCAGGCACAGCATGGGTCAAGGCCGCGGGGGTCCAGCGCACCACGACGGACGAGTTCCACGTCGACGACTTTCTCTGCGAGAGCGGCGATGTCATTGACCCCGCGGAGTGTCTCGCCAAGGACGTCGCCACCACATGTGTCGCCGTCGGCGCCGTCGACGCCTTTACGATTCCCCACGAGGTTGGTTTTCATCTCGCTTGCTCACATGATGTGTGTAGGTGCTCGCCATGTACCGAGACAAATTGCCGCGGCTCTCGGAGACCATGGACAGCGTGCGATACCCCGACAAAGAAGTACGTCCAATCTCTCGTCGTCCTCGTGATGGAATTCCGTGTGCGTCCAGAGCGAAAGCTTTCGAAAGTGGGCGCGGCAGACCTCGGGTTGTCTCCGCTACGAAGCCAAGGCGCGCGAAGGCGACATGGCGCCGCAAGCGTTCATCCGCGAGATCCTCTTGTCCGTCTCGCCCGAACTCGACTTGGACCATTGCATCCAATGCATGGCGCGGCTCTTCCTGCGCGTCTTCCGCGCCAAGGCCACGCGCCTCTATCTCCTCAACGCCAAAGCGTCCCATTTCACGACCAAAGTATGTCACCGTGACAAATCTACTTGGTTGACGTGATCCTCTAGTTTGCGTCAGACTCGGACGACAGCCAAGGCGTGCAATGCCCCACGTCCGTCGGCATCCCTGGCCTCGTCTTCCACAGCCAAACGCCCCTCCATCTCGCGCCAGATGCGGCCGATGCGGCGTCCATGCCGCAAGTCGACTGGGAAAAGTACCGCCGCCGCCGCGTCAAGTCAATCATGGCCGTGCCCGTCTTCCAGCCCCATGCCACCGACGTCGTCATGGCCGTGTGGGAAGTCTTGAGCGACGCCGATGTTTACTCGACCAACGAATTGCAACTCCTTGAACTCGCCGCGACCTTTATGCAGCCATATTTAACGCAGTGCGACCGCCCGGCGCGCCGCTTGGGGTCTGTCGTCCAGGTACATTTGCGTCACACTGGGTCTGTCACGATGTGTTGTCCGTAGATTGAAACGTCATTTTCCATCAAACCGAAAACGCTTCGGCTGGCCACGCTTGCGTCGGTCGTCTACGTCACGGCGGGGCTTTACCACGGCGACCAACTCTTGGCGCCACTCGTGACGAGCCCCAAGTTGACGGGACGGACCCTACCCCCATCGCCGACGAGTGGCGGGGGCATCCATGACGTGATCCGGGAGTTTACGTTCAAGGATGAGATGACATTTGCGTGTCACGTGCAGTCGCTGCCGCGCGCAGCACACATGGCGTGGACGGTCCACTCGGCCAAGAAGGCGACGATTCTTGGCATGTCTCGATGCTGTCTCTTCTCGTACGACCACTTTTTTCGCACGGGCCTCGTCTCGCTCAAGGTCGAGACGTCTGTGGAGCTGCCCATCGAATACGAAGACTGCCTTCTTCCACCCAACCACACGTCGGGTACGTCGACAATCATTTCTTGCGCAAGAAAAGTCACGAGAGTGTTTCTAGCGACGTACTTGTTGCTCGAGTTTCCATCGTATCAACATCCGCTCACGTACCGAAGCAACGAAAGTGAAGTTTCGCGCACGGTCCCTGCTCATGCCGACGTCCGCGAGTGCGGCCAACTCGCGGCCTTTGAGAAAGACCCGATGCGCGCGCTGTCCGAATCGGACCGGTCCTTCTTTTGGAACTTCCGCGATGTGTTGGTTGCATCGCCCGCCGCGCTCATGCCGTTTTTGCTCTCGGTGGACTGGGCCAACCGCGCGCATGTCATGGACGCGTACAAGTACCTCTACCTCTGGTCGGCGCCCACGTATTTGCAGGTACGCCTGGCTTTTGTTGCTTTGTTGACATCATGCGCCAAGGCCTTGCAACTCTTGAACCGAAAATTCCCCGATCCGTTCGTTCGGGCCTATGCCGTTCGGTGTCTTGATTCGTTGCCAGACTACCGCCTCCGCCTCTATTTGCTCCAACTTGTTCAGGCCCTCAAATACGAACCACATCATGACTCGGCGCTCATGCGCTTCCTCTTTGTCCGGGCGATGAAATCCCCCGGCGAAGTTGGCTACGCCCTCTTTTGGCTCCTCCAAGCCGAATTGCACCTTCCTGCGGTCCAAGGTACCCTCCAATTGTCACCTTTTGTGCCCTTCTGACCCTTCTGTAGCCCGATTTCGCCTCCTGAGCACGCAATACCTCTGCCACTGCGGCACGTATCGTCTTGAGCTGTACCAATCGATGTACGTGATGCGCTTCCTCCAGACTGTCGCGACCCAAGTCAAGGCCGCGCCGACCAAAGCCGCGGGGCTTGAAATCCTCCACACCCAACTCGGTCGTGCGATCGTGCCCGATTGTTTTCAGGTACTTCACCGATCCACAATCGATCCACTCAAATGACGCAGTTGCCACTCCACCCGAATGTGTTTTACACGGCGTTT
Source organism: Aphanomyces stellatus (assembly GCA_009835185.1). Classification (NCBI taxonomy): domain Eukaryota; phylum Oomycota; class Saprolegniomycetes; order Saprolegniales; family Verrucalvaceae; genus Aphanomyces; species Aphanomyces stellatus. Next base: position 21,906 of record VJMH01005372.1, on the reverse strand, counting down.
GTGACCGAGAAATGCCGCGTCATGGACTCGGCCAAGAAACCCCTCTTCCTCTCCCTCACGCCCATGAAGCCCCAGAGCTACGCGCCGCTCCAAGCCGCGATCTTCAAAAGCGGCGACGACCTCCGCCAAGACCAGCTCACGCTCCAGCTCTTGCGTGTCATGGACGACCTCTGGAAGACCGCGGGCTTGGACCTCAAAGTGTCGGCCTACGCGTGTGTCTCGACGGGCGACAACATGGGCTTCATCCAGGTCGTCGCGCAAGCATCGACGCTCGCGAGCATTTGCTGGGACCGGCACCGCCAGAAAAAACATTTCCGCAAGTGGGCGGCCGTCAAGACGGCGCTATGGGGCAAAAAGGTCTTTACCGAGTGGCTCGCGGGCAAATCCGACGCGAGCCGCGACGAAATCGTCGCGAATTTCGTCCTCTCGAGCGCGGGCTACTGCGTCGCGACGTACGTGCTCGGGATTGGCGATCGCCACAACGACAACTTGATGCTGACCGAGACCGGCCACTTCCTCCACATTGACTTTGGCCACTTTCTCGGCCACTACAAGACGTACATGGGCTACAAGCGTGAGCGCGCGCCGTTTGTCTTGACGCCGGCCATGGCCCAAGTCATGGGCGACCAGTACGACGCGTTCAAAGCGACGTGCGTCCAAGCGTACTTAGTCCTGCGCGCAAACGCATCGCTGCTCATCACGCTCCTCGAACTCGCGCTCAGTTCGGGCATCCCCGAGCTCACACCCGAAACGATCCCGTGGCTCGCCAACACCCTCTTGCTCGAATTGGGCGACGACGACGCCAAGGCGCAGTTTGAAGCGCTGATCGAGGACGCGCTCGCAACCGTCACGACACGCATCAACCACGCGACGCACATCCTCGCGCATTGACGTCGTGTGTGTCGACGTAGAGACAATAGAGTGTCGCATTTACAAGTCGTCAATATCGATGCTATTGGGATCGACAGCGGCGGCGGGCGTGGGGAGGAGGACGACCGTGTCGTCGCCGTCGTCGTCGTCGTCAATGTCAATGCTGTTGGGGTCCTGGGCACTCGCGACCGGGGCGACGTACGGCGTCGTGACCACATGCGGCAATTTGAGCAAGTCGAGCAGCGCGTCCGTTTGGGGGTTGCCCACGCCGCCGTGGGTAACTTGAAACGGCCGAAGCCACGAGGCGTCGCGGCCGCCGTCGTCAGTTGTCGGCAGACGCGCATGGACCCATGCCGTGTCGTCGGCCGAGATGTCCATGTCCTCTTCCGGTACGCGCGGGCGGTTGCGCGCCGCCGACGCCAAGTGATGCGTCGCGCGCAAGACGGCCAGCCACTCCAGGTCCATCGAGAGCGTCACCTTGGTCGCGTCTTCGGCGGGCGCGGGGATGTCCACGACTTGCATGAAGTCTCGGTTCGGAAGGCATTTGTCCAGCGCGAGAAACTTGGTTGTCCGGGTGGTCGGGTGCTCGACGAGCGCGGCAAATTTCACGTGCATGTGGCCCGAGAACCAGTACGCGGGCTGGAGCGTGTGAAGGAGAAACTCCCCCGGGGGCGATCCGAATTCGCCACGCGCGATTTCGTCGCGGAGGAACGGCTTCTTCCGAAGGAGGACGTCCGTGCGTCCGTACTGCTCGATCCCGCGCGGCCAGTCGTGGGAGAGCAAAATGTCGAGCGGCGCTTTGTCCTTGAGTTGCGTCAACTGGTAGATCTGGAATTCCCGGATGTGGTAGATGCTCCGCATCGTGCTGTCGTCGTACGGGTAGCGCTCAAAGTGCCCGCGCGTGTAGTCGTGGGGCTTGTAGATGCCCGAGAGACCAGCGATGCGGAGACCATTCACTTGTACGACGCCGGCGCATCCGAGGTAAAAGATGTTGGGCGCGACGTCCCCGCCATAGTAGAGATCCTGGAGGTAGTTTGACGCTTCGTGGTTGCCGCCAATGAAGAGCGTGAGCACGGGGGCGACCTTGATGCCCGTATAGTATTCGTGGAAGACGCCGAGTTCACGGTACTTTGGCGGGCACGCCATGCATTCGACGTCGGCTTCGTTGCGGAAGCTTTGGAAATCGCCGCAGCAGAGAAGGAGTTGCACAGGGTTTTCCGTGTCCATCGAGTTGATGTGCTCGATCGTCGCGTACATGGCATCAAGTTGACCATGGGAGCATCCGACGACAGCGACCCGCATCGTGCTTCTTGCGGCGGCAGGTGCTTTGGGATTTGAAAATGCCAGAATGATGGTGTCGCTATGGGCCAATCAAATCACGGGAATGCATTGTTAAAGAAACAGGCCAAAGGGCATACAAACATAAAGTAGGAAGCACCATAATTAAATTGAAACAACTTCGACGCCCGCACTTCGAAGATCGACTTCCAAACAAACAACCGATCCTGCACTTGCGGCCACACCGTCGGCAGAAGCATGCACAGCCAGATGCATGCTGCGATGATGGGTCATCACCACCATGCACTACACCACTCCCAGGGACAGCAACAAGGGTATGACTACTACGGTGCCTCCAGTGGTATGTACGGCAGCACGGAAGAATGGGTCGAAATGGTCCGAGTGTCTGCGCCGTCGTCGACTTCCACCGACATTGCATGTGGCGCCGTCGCGTTCGATCAATGCCATGAGATGCTCTGGGTTGGGTATTCTGACGTACGTAGTTTTCGTCGCATTGTCCCCCTCGCCGCAGCGACGCCCACGTCACGGTAGGGCCGCCTCACATCTCATTTGCTGCCGACGATGGAAAAGTACACGAGTGTCGTGTCGAACGTTGGGGCCATTAAACAACTCGCGCCTGCGTATGGGTATGTCGTTCTCATCTTGTCTTCTCCTCGTCTCACTCCATCTCGTCTTAGCGGTGTCGTGGCGATTTCGGATCAAATGGCGGTCTTTCGATCCCGCGGATGCGTCCAGACGCAAGCGATCCTCGTCGACACGCCGCGAAGCATCACGTGTGGTCGCTTGAACCTTTCCGACCCGTCCGCATCGTCCGACCACCTCCTCGTCGGTCTCGATTCAGGGCTCCTCTCGGCCTACGACCTGCATGGGTACAGGCCGCTCCATCCGCTCTGGACGCTCGATTTGTACAACGCAACGTCGGCGCTCGCGTCGAGCGAAGACTCGTCCCTGCAGTGCGCGGGCAGCGCCATTGGGCAGCTTGATTTCTTTGACGGCGGCCTCCGGTCGCACCGCGTCGAAGCGTCCATTCCAAATGCCCATTCGGGTGCGATTGTCTCGATGGACATGTTGGATCATTACGTGGTCACGTGCGGCGTCTCGTCCCGGTCCATCAATCCGTACGACAAGAACGCACCCGTCAAGGTCGGCATCATCGTCGTCGTCGTCTCCCCGCTGACGCACACGTAGATCTACCCCGACCCGCTTGTCAAGCTCTTTGACATGCGCACGATGGGTCTCGTGAGTTCCATCCCGTTTCCGTCCGCGTGCAACCTACCGCCATCCTTTGTCAAGTTCCACGCCGTGCATCACTCGTTCTTCGCGTGCGACGCGGAGGGCGAGCTGCTCTGCTTTGACATGGCCGATCCGATGCAGTACACACACGTGTGCCAGCTCCCGTCGTCCACGACCGCGTGGGACGTTTCGCTCTCGGGGGAACTCATGGTGGCGGGCAGCGCCGACGGCGACGTCGCCGTGTACGACGCCGGGGTCGCCGGCGTGCCACCGCACGCGCTCCTCGACCCGCCCGAGACGCATTTGGAGTTTCCGACGGCCACGCCGCGCCCGCCGCTAACGCTGTCGCCACTCGAGCCCGCCCCCGCGTCGCGGTACCTCTTCCGCCCATCGACCAACGAATATGGCGAAGAGGTGCTTCCGCTTTCGTCGTGGCTGCCGCCGATCCACGACAAGAGCTTCAAACACGCGCTGACGCTCGTCGTCGCGCCCAAGCCCACGCGTGTGCTCGACCCCGACTTTGAAAAGAAGATTCAAACCAAAGACACGATCGTACGCATGCGACGAGGCGGTGGATGACGTCATCGTCCTCTGCGACTAGGGTTACACGTCGCACCGCGGCATCGACACGCGCAACTCGTTCTTGTACGGCCAAGGCCGAGCCGCGGCGTTGGCGACTGTGGACCCACGGTTTGTGGAAACGACCAAGCGGACCAGCCTCACGCGCGCGACCAAGTCGTTTGACGAAGGCGATCCGTACCATGTCCCGGCCAGGTACGCCTGGTGGTGTCGCCACCCATGACGACGTCCCAACCCGTAGTTACAAATACGCGGAAATCAAACTCAACAAGACGGGCGTCGATGGGTTTGTGTTTGATTTTTCCAAACACAACCGCACGGCGTACGTCGGCCTTGAAAACTCGCTCCCGTTTGCCTACATGAACGCGGCGCTCCAATTGCTCTACTTTACGCCTGGCGTCCGCGCGCACGTGCTCGGTCATCTCTGCGACGCGCCCAACTGCGTCGCGTGCGAACTCGGTTTTTTGTACCACATGATGGAGCAAACACGACTGAAAGCCCCGGCCAAGAACAAGAGCTGCCAAGCGACCAACTTTCTCTCAGCCCTCCACCAGGTACGGCGACTTTGAAGGATGTGGGGTGTGCAGGACGACGACGACGATGTAGATTTCGGACGTAGCGGCCCAAGGTCTCTTTGACAAGTCCATTTCGATCCTCGATCGCGTCGATCGGCTCTTTGGCTTTCTCTGCGACACGCTCCAACTCGACACGTTGCACCGGGTCGCACTCGCGTACAATGGCAATGCCTCGACCACATTTGAAGAGATTGTCCACAAGAGCCTCACATCGCCGCCGCCATCCGCCGCCGACCTCCTCTGCGTAGAATGCAAACCAGTGGCGTGGCTCACTCCCTCCCACTCGTCCGACATTGAGCGGCTCTGGCGCACGCCCAATTGGGTCCCGTCGACCTTGTCGCTCGATGGTCACGCGTCGCACAAATTAATTGGCGTCGTCACGGCCGTCGTCCGCGACCCTGCCAAGACGCATTTGATCAGCGGGCCAAATGCCCACCTCGTGGCGCATGTGTTGCCCTCCCACGATGACGCCGCGTGGCTTTTGATCAATGATTTTTGCGTGTCAGCCACGACACTTGGCGACGCCGTCAACTTTACGTCGCCGTGGAAGTACCCAACCTTGCTCTTGTTTGCCAAACAAACGGAGGCTGTGACAGTGTCTGGTGTCGTGCCGCCCATCCAAATCCCCGCGACGATTTTTCAATCGCCGTCGCTCCGCCCTGGCGCGCCGGCCGTGTCCATGCCCGTGCTGCCCCGACGCGGCGACCGCATTGCCATCGACACGGAGTTTGTAATTGTCGAAATGGAAGAAGCGACGCTCCAGACTGACGGCACGCGTACGTCGTCACTCATTTGTGAATTATCTCTTACGGTGCTGCTCTAGGCATTGTGACGAAAGAAAGCCGTCAGTCGCTCGCCCGCGTCTCGGTCATCCATGGCGAGACCGACACGGTCATTGTCGACGATTACATTTTGCCCAATGAACCAGTCAGTCGTCGTCGGTTGTCGTCGCTGTGACTCCCTTGTCGCTAGGTCGTGGATTACCTGACACGGTTCAGTGGTCTCGTGGCCGAAGACTTGAACCCGGCGCTGAGTCGCCATCATGTCGTGTCCCTCAAGACCGCGTACATGAAGCTGCGTTACTTGGTTGACGCCGGCTGCCTCTTTGTCGGCCATGGCCTCCGAAAAGACTTTCGCATCGTCAACGTCTTTGTCCCGCCCGACCAGGTACGTTCATTTCACCCTGTCGTGCAATGAGATGGGTGTTTTGTTAGGTGATTGACACAGTCGAGTTGTACCAGCAGCCCAACATGCGCAAGATTGCCCTTCGATTCCTCTGTGCTTACCTCCTCAAGGCGGAAATCCAGCTCGAGACGCATGACTCGATTGAAGACGCACGCGCTGCCCTCAAATTGCACAACAAATACCTTGAGCTCACGAAAAACAATGAATTCGATCGAACGCTCATGGAAATCTATGCCGCGGGGCGCGTCTGCCGGTGGAAAATTGCCGATTTAGAGTCGGATTAACAACAAATATACCGTGAAGTTCTCATTTTGGGTCGCATGGAGTGTCACGAGTACAGGAGAGTTAAGGCCAAGCATTGCCTCAGTGGCACGTCCAAACGAACATTTAAACTCTGTCGCGTGGTCGATCGACTCCACGGTTCGTCGTTCGTATCGACTGCCTGTCGTTCGTTCGTGCAAACCGCTTAAAATAGCGGTCGCGGACGTAACGGGACAGCCAAATCGGTCGTGTTGTTGAGTTTGTGGTACTCGCCAATAAGCCACGCGACGTTTTCAAGCGCTTGGTCAAACGCACTTCCGTCCATGTAGTCGAGGTAATGGTGGACATGCGCTTTGCGCCGGTAGAGCTTGTGGAAGCGCATTTGCATGCGCTCGAATGTTTCCCTATCGCCACCAATCGTTATCGCATCAAGCACACCACGGCGTACACGATGCAGCCATTGTTGGAGAGACTAAGGAGCGAGACGGGGTGGCCCAGTGCGGGGACGGCACAGAGGCCGACTTTGAAGCCTTCCGTGTTCCACGGGATCATGCGCAGTTCCGACTGCAGTCGTTGGATGTTGGCTTGGATGTCCGAGACATGCACGTTTCCGCGCAAGAGGAGGCCGCAAGCAAGCATCACGCCGCCTTTCGGGTTGGTTTTGATCATTTGGTGCTCCCTACAACGTCACTTGCATGGTGGTTGCCCATCACAAGATGTTACACCTCGAGAAGGCATCGGTAAAGAGTTGGGCGACACGGCGGGGCTGTTTGTCTGACCAAAGCGGCGCGAGGCTCGAGAGGAGGTAATGCAGCTTGGGAAACGGGACCAAATTGGTCGTGATTTCGTTTAAATCGACGTTGAGCGACCCGTCAAAGCGCATGCTGCTGGTCAAGTGGGTCAGCGTCCGAGCGACGATCGAGTTCATTGCGTCGAATGCGCTCTTGTCTTCCTTCTTGCCTTGCATTTTCTACAGCAACATAAGTCACAGAACGAGCTTGACGATGACGACCTCGACCATCTCAAAGAGCGCTTCGTTCTCAATCGGCAAGACACAGTCGGCGTGGTCTGTGAGTTTATGCAGTGCCAACATGCTGCCAATGAGTATGAGCACGAAGACGATGCGAGATGTTTGACCTGTTGTATGGAGATGTGATCACGTCGTCGTCGGCCGATGGAAAGATGGCTATTGAAATCATCATGGTGGCACAGAGCGACGAGCTGCCTACCCGTGGTGAATCGAAAGGCCTCGGGGTAATGGTCTTCCAGCAATCCGAGGATGTATGTGCCAAGGCCGGACCCTGTGCCACCGCCCATTGAGTGCATGACGAAAAAAGATTGGAGGGAATCTGAGTCAAGCAGCGGTGAGGGCCGAGACGGCGGCGAGGCATACCGCAGAGTTCCGTTGCTTGATGGAGTTTGTCGAGGAGCTGTTCTTTGTACTGTGGACCGTACATGCAATGGCCGTGCGCTAGGACGAGAGTGAAGACGGTAGGTATCCAAGGGAGCACACACCCCAGTTGTTTCCGGACCCAGAGACGTCGGTGAGGAACTGTGAGCTGTCAAAGAGTTCGCCAAGAGGTCCCTTCAGCGTCTCGCTCACAGGACCTTCTTCCATGTCCACTAAGATGGCGCGGGCGCGCAACGATCGAATGGATTCGTGGAGGGGCAGCTCGTTGCCGTTCGTGTCGACGTTGCGGAAGAACGTGCTCATGCTGTCGTCAAACGTTGCATTCTTCGCGTGCTGCATGCCATGAGCCGAGCATCACACGCATGCTTTCCTTACATGTGCATGTTCATCCAGCGCCATCTTCCAGAACTGCCGCCCAATTTGATTCCCGCATTGCCCAACTTGGATCGTGATCAATTCTCGCGGCATCGTTTTCAAAACTCACAGATTCCCAACGCACTCGCTTTATCCGGTACGCCGGATGTCATACATGCACTCTCAACCAGCATTCCTTACACGACTTACACAAAATCAATTGACGTGTTAGATGAAGGTGAAAAAGATCATGGGGTTGCCCAGCGCAAACAAGACAAGTTGTGTGAGCGCGCGGATACCGACAGCGACGCCAATGGCCATAAACACGTCGAACGTATCGTCGTTCACGTAGATCTTGAGCACGAGGTAGTTGGAGCAGACGACAATGCCTACCGAGACGCCACGTCAACAACATCGGCGATCGTCAGGCAATCGAACCTCCAATCACGTGCACGACGGTCCAATTGTACTCCCAGATGACAGTGAGCCAGGCAAAGAGCTTCCCAAAGCTTGAGAGACACAGCGCACCGATGAACTGGACGTCTTTCGCAGTCGTGCCTTGCCGCCATCGCGGGTGGAGTCGCACGCAGAGCCACAGGGTCAGCATGTAGATGAAGTTTTCGACGACGGCGAGGACAAAATAGTGGAGCCCGAGCTGGGATATTTGAAAGATCGAGTACGTTGATGTGGTCTTGTAGATCGAGTTGGTCCTAGAACCTGCCGCATGAGGCACGAATGGACGGTGGGGGATGACTGATGATGCGACATACCTAAAGTAGACACCGACGTCGCGTTCTGCAAGGTATGCCTTGGTGTTCCAGTCCAGCATCACCATGACAGCAAACATCTTGAGCACTTGCTGCGTCATAAGCAACGGACGGCGATTGTGCAGCAAGTGGCGGTACGCTTGCTGCTTCCCGAGCATGAGGTCAATCATGATCAAGATCGCCTCGAACTCGACGTACTTATCCACCGTGCGGTTGCAGTTGCGGCAGATCTTTAGGCGGATGTTTCCCTTCCCGTAGTCGCGATACGTGCTGCTCACGACGGTGCCGCACTCGACGCAGCAGCAGCTCAGCCGCTTGGATGACGGATCATACATGATGGCGAGACAAACGTGTTTGGAAGCGTGTGAGGTAAATAAATATTCCACCAATGGCCGATGGGTATTATTTTGGCCAATCCGAGACAAGGGTTCAAAATCGCAGAAACAGCACGAATAATTTTTCGGCGCGCACCACTCTGTCGACGATGGATCCGACGCGACTGACACCGTGGTTGCGTGGGTCCCCTGCCAAGAACGCGCGGCGCAAGACATGGCTGTCTTCCATCCAGCGTCTTCCTCGTGGAGACGGACTCAGCCATGCGGAGGAGTATGCACTCAGCTTGCAGAAGAGCTCAGTCTTCATTCGGTTTGTCCGCGCGAATGGAATCACCAACTTGGACGAACAAGAAGAATTGAGCGAAGCGCTGGGAGACGTCTTACCCATCGACATGCACCGCAAGATGTTCATTCCAGCACTTCAGTTGTCCATGACGTCCGACCAGTTGGCAACGTGGTTGCCTTTGGCGCTCGAGTACAAGATTCTTGGCGCGTATGCCCAAACAGAACTCGGTGCGTACACCTACGTCTCTCGTGCGTTCCATGCCGCTCTAGGTCATGGGTCCAACGTCCAGGGACTCGAGACGACCGCGACATACGTCCCGCACACACGAGGCTTTCTCTTGCATTCGCCGACCCTCACGAGTCGCAAGTGGTGGCCTGGTGGGCTCGGCAAGACTGCCAATTTCGCAGTCGTGTACGCGCGGTTGCTATTGCCTCGTGGAGATGACGTCGGGCTCCATGCGTTTGTGGTTCAATTGCGGTCGTCTCCCTTGTTTGTTCCCGTCTCACATCCTTGGATGCAGGGACCTGACCACCCATGCCTCCCTTCCAGGCATTCACGTGGGCGACATTGGTCCGAAAGCAGGTTTCAACGGCGTCGACAATGGCTACTGTACCTTTGATCGTGTCCACGTGCCCGGAGCGCATCTTTGCCTCGCCACGGCGCGGGTCGCATGGGACGTTCATGGCGATCTTGTCGTCCACCAGGCAACCTCCCCCGACAAAAACAAATGGGGGTATTTTACCATGGTCAAGACCCGCGTCTTCTTGGTGGCCAAATGCGGTCGCTTCCTCGCGCGTGCGACAACATGCACAGCGAGGTACCCATTCCTCCTCGTCCATGTATGCGATTTATGTCTCTAGGCATTTCTGCCACGGCGCGGATCGCCGCCGGCTCTTGCCGTGGGTCGCTCTCTCGTTTGCAGTGTTTTTCACTGGTGAGACGCTCCTCCGCCAATACGAGATGGTTCTCCAAGAGCGATCGGACGCCGGCCTGGCACACTTGCACGCAACGTCCTGTGGACTCAAAGCGCTCGTCGCCGCGTTGGCCGTGGACGGCATCGACGCCTGCCTCTCGGTCCGTGCCCACGACACCGCGTGTGTGTTCTTGGAGCACTTGCGGCAGGGCATCCTTGGCGCGTCGACGTACGAAGGCACGTTTGATGTGCTCGTGTTGCAGCACGCGAGTTATCTCGTCAAAGCGCACCGCGCCAACACGACGACACGAACGAATCAACGACCCACAAGCAAGCGATGGGACGAGCTGAACACCCTCGTCGAATGGTTTGCATACCGGGCAGCCGCCATGGCGACCTCTGTGGCAGCTGCGTCCTCCGTGTCCATGCTGCAAAAGACCCGTCTCTCGGTCGTCCATTCGGAATGTACATTGCTTCAAGCGTTGGCCAATGCCAGCAAACGGTACACTCGTTCGTTCGTTCGTTCGTTGGTTTGACACGTAGCGTCAGGACGAGCACGAGCGGCGGCAACGTCGCCACGACACTCGCGGCTTTGGGCGTGCATTTGGGCCATCGATGGCTCGTCGACAACCTCCACGAGTTCCGCCAAGCAGACGACGACGCCCTGTGGCTCTCGTCGGTCGACGGCGACGCGGTTGTGACGCTCTTGGCGACCAGCCCCACGGGCGACGACCTTTGCGACGACCTCGCAGCGATCACTGCGAGTTGGGATTTCACTCACGACGAAGTGCCAGCTTCGAGTCGTCTGTAGTGGACACACGAAGATTGAATTAGCTCAAGATGAAGCTCGTGTTCTCGTAGTCCTCGACGAGCGGGTTGTACCCGAGGATCGTCCGCGTTTTTGCCACGTCGCCAAACTGCGTAAGGAACGCCGACGATTTGACGATCGAAACTTCATGGCTCTGTCGAGTCAGCGCTTGGCAGTAGGCATGTTTGAGCTTGACAAAGTCCGTCGGGAAAAAGACATCGGCGATCCCGCCTTGCACCAAGTACGTGTCGTGGTCGACCGTCACGCCTACGCACGTCTGAGTGGAAGGATGCAAGGCTCTCGTACCAGCAGTTTTGGACGCGACCAGCGGCGCGTTGGCGGCGTGGAGCGGACCAGATGCCGTCGACGTTGGACTGCGCGTGTGCAAGAAAGGCTTGTGTTGGGCGTGGGCGTCCAAGGATGGTGACGGGAGCGCATCAAAGTCGGCGGCAATCAAGTGATGCTTGGGGAAACTCGTCTGCAGCGTGTTGAGCAACTGCATTGCCCCCGTCGGCACAAAGGCCGAGTGGAGCACCTTTTCGGGCAGCCCCATGACCTTTCGGAGCACTCTAGACGACGACGACCGTGACGACCAATGGCGACAGCGACGCACCTCGACGACGGTTTAAACTGCTCACGCAACGGCAGGTCGCACGGAAAGTGGGCCAATGTCTGCTGGATGAGCGCGTCCGTGAGCGGGCGGCGCTCCTCGGCCAGCGTCGCCGCATCAACCCATGTCTCGAACCACTCGCCACCGTCCTGCGTGACCTTGTCGTGCGGGAGATTGTCAAGCACCTCCATCGCGACAAAGTAGCAGTGCTCGTCGACTTTGGGGAAGGCCTTCGAGTAGGTCAAAATATCCGTGTTGATGACTTTGGCCATTGGGTGGTCCCTGACGCGCTCGCGCTGCCGTGCAGCCATGCGCGGACTGATCTCGATCATCGTGTACGTCGTTTCTTCGTACAAGGCCGGCGCTTGGTCCTACGCCAATTATTTGTGTCAGTTCATTTCTATGCGGTCGACGCTCGTACTCGAATGTAGTCGAGGATGCACTTAGCGTTCGTGCCGGCGCCGCCGCCAATCTCGTAGATCGAGAGCTTGTCTGTTGTGAACGGCGACATGAGCATGTAGTTGGCAATCGCGTGCGAGTAATATGGGTAGAACACTTCCACGGGTGTCATCCACGCCTCCTTGTCCATCTAGAGACCACGAACCTTGTCAAGCGGGAGATAGAGATGCAGTGGGTTAACCTCGTACAACTTGGTGAGCGCGGCCTTGTATTCGCCCTTGCCCCAGAAGTCGTTGAAGTCCATGGGTTCTTTGGGCGCATGCAGGACTTCGCGGCTCTCGGATGTAAAGTACCCGCCTTCCTTGCTGTACAAACATCCGTGGATGTAGTCGCGCGTCAACACGGCGGACGAGAACTGCCGGCGACCGACGGTGCTCGCGCGCCGCGCGTTCGTGGCCAGCGCTCGCAACATCATTGCCAAATTTCTAGCTTTATCCGGATGACACGACTTATCCGGGCGCATATCAACCGAAAGGTGTTGAAGAACGGCTTGGACGTCATTTCCTCAAGTCCAATTGGACCAACCCAGTGCCCAACAATCGTACAAGAGCAATCCACCAAGCGAGGTGTGCCCTTGTTGGACTGTCCGATCATGCCCTCGCAAGCTGCTCACAGCATCACATCAAGCAGTGCTCAAGGTGGCAGGGTACATTTTACTTATTCTTTGGTCTCAAACAGCGTCTTTGTGGTAGCGTTCTGCGGTACCTCGTGCTTGATTGCAATATCCTTGACGGTCGCGACCTGCATGTCCGTGAGAAAAGAAGGCAGCGGGGACGACATACATGGTCGACTTGGTCGGCTCGGAGGAGCTGAATGAGGACATGGTTGAGCCCGTCGGTCTTGAGTTTCTTGGTCTCCCTACGACACACAGCATGATGTTCTCGAAAATGTCGACGTGTGTCCTACGCGGCAACTTTGAGCAAGTCGAGGCACTGGTCAAAGTCACCCGCCGCCAGCAAGTTCTTGAACACGAGCGTGTATGTGTCTCCCGTGGGCTCGACGCGGTACATTTTCATTTGTTTGAAGAGCGTGAGGGCGCTTGCATGATCTCGTTTTTTGTGGAACGCGAGGAGAAGGCTGTTGAACGACCCTGCCTTGACAAACATGCCGATGCGGTGGTGTTGTTGGAAGACTTTCAGCGCGACGTCGGCGGCATCCTGCTCGATCGACGCCTTCACAAACTCACCCGCAGTCTTTTGTTCAGGGTCGACAAAGTTTGTCTCGTACACACGGAGGGCCTTGGTAGCTTCGACGAGATCTTGTCGGGAGGTCACGCATCGAAAGAGCGCCGTGAGCTTCTTCACGCTCGGTTTCTTCTTGGATTCCACAGTCACATGGATGTCTTGCAGAATGTCGTGGAAGCGGTTGTTCGTGACATCGGAGCTGAAGGGGGCCGCGTGGAAGAGTGGCGTCGTCGCCGATGGGACGCGGACACGACGGACAAGACGCGCCAACATGAGGATTCGCTTCTTGTTTGGCCAGCGAGTTTCGAATGGGTTGTTTCCACCAATCAACGTTATGTTTGAATATTAAAAACAATGGTTTGATATTCCAGACCGTGGCCGCATCTTCCTTGCAGTCTCTTTGCCCCAAGAATATAGAAAAGACCAGTGTATTTTAAATCCCTCCGCCGTCCAGGGTGCTGATTGGCCCATGCGCCCGCGTTCTCACCAGTCACTCAGTTTGAGCTCCATCACAAGCACGATGTTGTCGCAATTGTCGCGCAGTGTCCGCCGCGCCACCGGCGTCCGCTCCTTGAGCACGAGCGCTCCGTATGTAATCCCTGAATTCCCCTCTCTCTTGGAAGACATTGAGCGTGATGCTGCCAAGAACAAGTTCATCAAGGTGAGCAAGCTCACCAACTTGTTCAAGCAGGTCACGACCAAGGAACAATTGGACACGGCCACGCAAGTCTTCAAGGTTTACGAGCGCAAGTTCATCGACCCGACCGAGAACACGGCCGGCGAGTTCCTCAAGGCGTGCTTGAAGCACGACGCCGGCGATGTCGCCCTCACTGCCTTTGCCAACAACTTCCGCGTCGGCTTGTTCGTCACGGCCGGTCCCTTGAACAAGCTCCTCGCCCACTTCCACGCCAAAAACGACGACGCGAGCATCGTTGCGACCTTTGACGAAACCAACAAGTACGACATCAAGCTCAACGCGACCACCTACCGCTATGTCATCAAGTACGTGTCTCCACATCTCGACGATGATTGCATATGCTCATGCGTGCTCCAGTGCGCTCCTCCGATCTGGCGATGCCGACAAGGCGCTCGAACTCATCAACACTGCCGCGTACGTGCCATCATGTGTCCCATTGCCAACGGAAGGCTCCATGAAACTGACGGTTGATGGAATATAGGTCCAAGAAGTCGCTCGCGGTGGACACGTGCAACGAAGCCATCACGTTGCTGGTGGAAGCTGGCGCCCACGACAAGGTATGTTGGCTCGACAGAGTTATATACGACGTGTTGACTCATGGCGGGTGAATAGGTGTCCGACGTTGTCGCTGCCATGACCAGCAACGGCATTGAAGCCAACGATGCCACCAAGGCCTTGGCCGACGCGGCTGCTGCCGCCACGGCCGCCGTCGAAGAAGCCACGATCGAAGAACCGTCGGCGGAAGTCGAGACAGACGAAGCGAAGGACAAGCCTTCCGCTTAAATTGTAACAGCTAGAATAATCACAACCGGACGTTAGCACGGTGCATGCGTCGGCAATAGCCTTCATTTGCCCGCTGGCCAATATTGTACATGGAGACATGGAGACGTCGCGCACACGCACTGTCATCCGCACCTCAGGTGTTGTCGGCGGACATTCAACCTGTCGTGGTGGACGTGAGCGACTCCTTCGACGTTGTCGGATCCAGAATTTCGAAATTCAAGCATTTTTTTACCGCCAGTCGTTGTTTCCACACCTTGCCATACTTTGTTGAAATGAAAAATTTGAATATAATAAAATGGTTCCACCAATCGCAGATCACCGTCTTCAATCTGGGTCGCCATTTCCAGCATGTCCACGAAGCGTTCTTTGGAGGCCGCGTCGCCGCCATCCTTGACTCCATCAGACGACGTTTTTGAGCGGCATTGCCAGCGCATAGCGGAACTGATCAAGTCGTCCAAGCATCTTGTCGCCTTCACTGGCGCGGGCATCTCAACGTCCACTGGCGTTCCCGACTATCGCGGCGAGAATGGAATCCGGACGAAGAAAGCAAAACAGTCGTCACCATCTCCGCGGGCGGCGATCGTCCCAGACCTCCACACGCTTGTGCCATCACCGACGCACATGGCGTTGTTCGAACTCTACCGCCTCGGTTACCTCAAGCATTTGGTCTCCCAGAACGTCGACAACCTCCATCGGAAGAGCGGCATTCCACAGGCCAACTTGACGGAAGTGCACGGAAACGCGACGCATGCACGCTGCGACACGTGTGAAAAGGTGTACAAGGACAACTTTCCCGTCGGCGGGCTCTGCAACAGCCCGACCTGTCCGTCGGCAAAGAAACACATGAACATGCGATTGAGCAAGCGCACCCGCCACGGCAACGGCCGCTTGAAGCGCTACGTGATTGGATTTGATGAACCCATGGACGATATTGACGCCGCGATCGACCATTGTGAGGTGGTCGACGTCGCGCTCGTTCTCGGTACGACCTGCGCCATCCTTCCTCTTGCTTGACGTTCCACTAGGCACGTCGTTGCGCGTGGAGCCGTTTTGCGAGATGGCCGGTGACTTTGCCGACCATTTGGTCCTCGTGAATCTCCAAAAGACGTTGCCGCGGCTGGACAAGCGCGCCGAAGAGACGGGCGTCCGCCTCTACGCGAGCTGCGACGCCGTCATGGCCTCCGTCATGAAGTACGTTGTCGGCGACATGACGTATGTGATTCCGCCGTGGAATGGCCAGCATCCGACCGAAGTGTGCGCGTTTGACGACGACGGCAGCCACGGCCTCGTGAATGTCTTGGTCGGTGGCTCGATCAAGCAGCTGGCCACCATCTTGGCTTAATTTAAATCCCATCCTCCACTTTTGCGTCGTCGTTGTCGACTGTGTCGAGAGTCCATGCGAGTCCATGCCAAGGTTTGGATCGTTGGTTCGCCAACCAGACTCGAACGTCGCACATTGTCACAAGTTGGCAGATTGAAGTCAACACGACCGTGTGCATATTCGGTTTAGTTCAACGACGATGATATATTTGACGAAATTTGCTCTGGTCATGGAGGGATGCCGCCTAGTACGAGTGCAAGAGGTTGGGAATGCAGTCGAGCTGGACGTGTCCCGTGACGAGTCGGCGTGGCGACCCATCGATGGCCACGTCCCACGCCAGCGGCAACGTGAGCTCGAGTCGCGTCATGGGCGCTCCATCACTTGCCTGCGTGTGTTCCTGCCATCGATGCCAGATGGATCCGGGCGTGAAAAAATGGACAGCCATGGCTTCGTGCTGCGGCAATCGCACGTCGATGCCCTCGAGCAGCGGCGTCGTTTCCGCGCCATCGCCATCGTGGGCGAGGCCGTCGCCGCCATCGAGGCTGCCTTTCCACGCCTTGTACGCGCTGTCGACCGCATTGTAAACGCTGCATAGCTCGACGTGGTGCTGGTGGTGGACATTCGAGTCGGGTGACGCTGACTGGCCGGCAGGCGGGCGGACACAGAGGCAAGGCATTGCCGGCATTGGCGAAGGGCTGGCGAGGTCAAGCGCCGTGTGGCCGAGCGCGACATGAGACGTTGCGAGCACGAGGTACTCTTGGTTAAAGTGACACGCGACGACGTCCCGCGCCAAGACTTTGCGCTTGATGACGTTGTACACGAGCTCGTGTGCCCTTGCCGTGGCGACATCAAGCACACCGAGCGGCAAGGTGGGCACAATTGCCCGCCACCGCGCCTCGTCTTGCTGGAAAAGACCATTCACGAGGCGGTGATAGGTCAAGGCTGACCCGACGGCAAGGCAGCCCTCGTATCGACTCGTGGTGGACAGCGACCGACCAAATCCGACGACGTCGTAGCTCAGCGTCACGTCGCATGCAATGTTGGCCAGCGTCAAGTACGCGGCCACGGCTGTCCATGCGTCCGACGCGCCTGGAATCGTCTTGTCCACGACGACTTGAATCTTGCGCGGCACATCGAGCGGAACCCGTGCGTGCCACTTGACGAGTGTTTGGATGGCATCGATCCAGGCCGTTGCATCGTTGTCGGTCTCAACTTCAAACTACGCGAGACGAGGATGAGGAGGACGAAGACGGCGTTCATACGACGTACGACGACCGTGTCCAAGACGACGGCGGGGTCTTTCGTGGCAATATGAAGCACAAAGCGCCGACTGGAGGATGCATCTCGTGCGGCGCCGACAAGCAAGTCTGTGGGAAGACTCTGGCGATGCCAATAGAGGCCATGGAGGTCCAAATGGAGGGTCGTGCACTTTGGGGCGCGGCAGCACGAGACGGAGCGCGCCGCGGACGTAGGTCGGCAAACGCGGACCGATGTTTCCCGGACGCAGGTTTTCGGATACGGCGCGAGCTTGAGGGCGTGCATTTCGCGGATGCGGTCGCGGACCGACAGCGCTTTGTTCTGGCCCACAGTCATCATGTCAAGTGTGCTGAGGCGGCTGAGAAGCTTCGGGTCGGACGTACTGCTGCTGGGAGAGATGGGTCGTGACGGAAGCGCTGGAGTGGACGAAGGAGAAGACATGGAAGCGGTGGTGGGGGCGTCCATTGTCAAAGATTGCAATGCCCACACTCGAAACCACGAGGAAGCCCAAAACGAAACCGCCCACGATGTCGAGACTTCTTGTCGAAACTGCCACTGGCATCCGGATACGGATATTGTATCCGGATCATCCGGCCACTTGATATCACGTGCGACGTCCTCAAGCACAATCACTCTCGACAAAACCAACGCTCCGACGGAATGCAGGTTCGAAGTCTTGAGGAAATCAGCGGAATGGTGGAGTGTTGCGCGACTTGCATCATCATGCAAGCGCAGCTCCCCCATAAACCCTCCCTCGACCCCAAGAGTTTGTTCTCGAGACAACATAGACATGGGTCGACCAGTCGCCCCTTGGGCAATGGGTTTTCTTTGACATATACACATTGCCATGCACCACTCGAGTAGCTTCACAAGGACCAACGAGAACGTTCCGCCGAACGCCCGCAAGTGCCTTGGGACATCCGACGTGCTCCACTGCTGGAGATGCATCGACTTCACAAAAGGAGGCTAGTTGGTCACGTCCGAGTGATTGCGCCAACACCTCAGAGTTGAGAGAGGCCCGCAGGCTGGACACGCGATCAAGCACGTGGGCTCGCTGTTGAACTTTTTGCTGGTGACTTCCACCTGTGCGACAAAGATATTTTCGCGCAAAATATCGCACGCCAATCTCGACGTCGGAATCATCGACTATTCCAGATCCCCACGCCAGAATATTATTGTGCACGATACTCAAATATTTTGCTGAGGTTTGCAAATATTATTTGGGAAATCTGAAAAACAATACCGTCAAAAACGTCCTTTTTCGATCGTTTTGTATATTTTGAGCCGTCGACAGTTGGTGCTAAATGCCTCGATTTCATTGGCTAATAAATACCTTTTTCACCAATCAAAACGTGCGTTCAGCACCCACCACCTCTGTGACGAAGAGTGTTGGTGGACATCCACTCTCACACCCAGCGTGTGTCATCGGCCATGTTCCGTGTGCTGGTGGTCGACCATTCCACAACTTCACGAGTCCCCACCAATTCACAGACCACCATCATGTTTGCCAAGAACGACTCGATCGCCTTCCCCATTCTCGACTGCGACTTTGAACTCGGCCCGCCGCCGCCAATGAACCCGACGTTGGTGCGCCAATCGGCCATGGACCTCAAGCTCGTCTCCAGCTGCATGCCGCTGGTCCTTCCGTCGCCACTCCCGCACACGAAGCGCTGCCTGGCAGTGAACAAGGTCACGTCGCGCGTCTTCTAAGACAAATTCTCGATCGACGACTCAGGAACGACCAACTTCCTAACTTATCGCGCGTCTCCAGGACCCTCACCCCTGAGGCGGCGCTGCCCTCTATTTATTATCGGCTCGGTGTACAATGAACGAAAAGCGTACCATATTTAACGAGCAACACGACTGTGCTTATGTGTCCATCCATCGTTTTGTTCTTGGGAGCCCTGGAGGCCGGACCTCCTGCGGCTCTTCCATCGATCAGACGCAGCCACGTTGTTTTATCTCGGTGGTGGGACACGTAATGCTGTCGAGAAGGAATACATTGGGTGCTTTTCAAGTTGAACATGCCTGTCCTCGGGAGCGACCAAGCGCAGAGAGAGAAGGGGGCGCGCTTCAGTCGCATCGTCCAAAGAGGTGTTTGAGAACGCTTTTGTTTCCTTTGTACTTCGATGACGGTACATTAAGTTACATATTATCCTAGGCAAAGTAATTTAAAACAATTGAGCTGTAGCATAATGGATCATTATATATATTATTCCAAATATTTTAAACGACTTATCCGTTGGAGGGAAAGCCAGAAAATTAACATAAACGTTCCGTCATGTGTTTCGAGCAATCGAGTGCCGGTCGTGTTGAATGGCCGGCCACCCGCGTGTAGTATATCAATGAGGACAGCCAACGATCGCATCAACATAAAGGTGTTGCATGGAGAGAACGTTGGGTTAGGCGTCCCTGTGTCGAGGATCAAGAGTAAGGACGCAAGACGTGGTCACGAGTGAAGGTGGGTGATCTGTACTGGGACGAGGCTGTGATCCGCAGCCCACCCGAAGATTTCTCGCTCGGCCTGCCAACATGGGCCATGGGCTCAATGGGTTTGTGCTGGAGAATGGTTTGTCGTGCGGTCGACACCACTCATGGACGAACGGTCGAAATCGTCCGCTCGGCTCGTCCGCAGACGAGACCTCTGTCCCTTGAACGAAACGACCCAACTCGATGTGCGAGAAGTTCACGCACAAAACCAAAAGCATCGAACGAGGACTTTACGATGTTCTGTCGCTGGCCGTGGCAACGAGCGTGCTGTCGACAAAATCGGACCATTGCCGTGAATGCGTTAAGGTGAAGATATTATATTCGTCTCATCATGTCATTCCCTTCTAACCTATTTGAAACATGTCCCCTCCAACATCCAAACTGCGTCGTCTCCACGCGCTGAACCTGCAAATTGCATTGCAAGCACCAAGTCCTCGCCTGGACATATCTTATTACTAGGCTCTGATAACCAGAGTTAGCGCAATCTCGGTGTTCATCCAAGCTTCCTCGCATTTACACCACCGTCGCGACGAATCTATAGAGCTTCAACGTCTCCTCGGTGTTTGTGTCCATCGCTCCGAGTTCAAGGTCATACATCTTTGCACGACATTGTATTATAAAACAAAAGCAGCAAATGTGGCTACTTGGGGCAGCCATGGCCGCCGGCAAAGCGCATACACTTGGTCGTCTGGAACATGGAGAGCAAGTTGGACGTGACACCCGTGGCCAAGGTCGCAAAGCCAAAGATCAACGCGCAGGCGCCAACGAGAGGGTACTTGCCGCCCTCGCGCTTCCACTCTTGGAGCATCTTCTTCTGGTTGGGGTAAAACACGACCAAGCAGGACGCGAGGATCGTAAAGGCGTAGTAGATGGCGTAGCTCGAGGCCACTTGGTTGCGCGCGTCGTCGTCGTCGCGTGCAATGTCGTCGGCCGTGATGCGAAATTGGTCCGAGATGACGTTGGTGATCATCGTACCAAAGGGCGACGCCATGTTGGAGCACGTGGTCAAGAGGCCGTAGATCATGCCTTCGTTGCCAACGTCGGCGACTTCGACAATAGCAAACGTCGTAATGATAAACTGAACCGCGTTCGGGACGTACTCGACCAAGGGGACGCCGAGATAGAACCACTGGTTGCGCACCTTGCCGTAGATGGTCAAGTAGTTGACGATGGCGTCGATGGCGTTGGTGGTGAGCGTGACGGCCGCGAGCCAGACGCGCCAGTTCCACATGGTGCCCCATTTGCCCATGATGGCCAAGATCGCAGCAAAGAGGAGGTTGCCCACGGCCGTTTGGATCGAGCTGTTGACGTTCTCGACGCCGGCCCACGTGCTCTGGACGTACGGCGCGGCCGTCGTCGTGCAGTAGTACGCAAACAAGTTGTAGAAAAAGTTGAACGCCATGATCTGCCACACGCACCGGCGCTGGATCAAGCTCCAGAGCTGGTCGCGGTACTCGCTCCATTTGATCGCCTCCTTCTTTGGGTCCACAATGAACAAGTACGTGATGGGCACGGCCACGAACGCCGGCACGGTCAGCATGATGAAAAAGTTGTTGAGGCCCATGTCCCAGTCGAACGTGCCGTTGTACTTGTCCGAGTTGAGGCAGATGCCGATGATGAGCGTCGTGGTCATGGAAGTGATCGTGCGGACGCCGTAGATTAACGTTTGCATGCGGCCGCGGACGTGTTCGGGCTCGCGCTGGGCGTACTCGACCACCATCGCGTCCGACGGCACGTCCGCAAAGATGTAGCCGATGGTCGCGAGCGCGCAGAGCAACCCAACGCGCGTGCCGTGCGAGTTGACGTCAATGTTGTACGGGTCGTTCTTGCCGAGCTTGGGCACATACGGCTCACCGTGCTGGATGCACGACAAGACCAAGAGCGCGATGCCGCACAGCGTCCAGCCAAACATCATGTACGACTTGCGGCGGTAGCCCATGATCGGACACAAGTCCGAGAGCATGCCAACAAAGACCTTGAACGACCAACCCAGTTGGATCAACGCCTTGGCCGACGAGTATTGGGCCCCCGTCAAGTGGAAGTATTGGACCAAGACGTTGTACGGCACTTGGGGCAGTGCACCGTACATGATACCAACGCAAAAGTACTGGGCCAAGATCGCCAGCACTTCGGGGCTCGTGTAGACGGGGGCGCCACCTTCGCGCAACGCGCCATCTTCGAGGTCGTGGGGAGTCTTCTCGTCGTGGTAGTTGCCGTCGACCTCGTCCT
>VJMH01005371.1:0-26361 GCA_009835185.1 Aphanomyces stellatus | reverse complement strand
AGACAGCCAACCAACGCAGACGTGCCGGCAAACATGTGCAGCGCCCCCGTGCCGGCAAAGTCAATCGTACCAACGTCAAAGAGAAGGTCATGGGTCTTGAAGGCGCTGGCCCAGCCCTGCTCGGACCAGATCCAGTGGGCGCAGACGGGAAAGATGAAGAGACTCGAGACAAACGAGTAACAAAAGTAGGCTGCCAAATGGACACGTTCAGCGATCGCCCCCGAGCAAATGTTGACTGCGACGGATGCGACGGCCCATTGGAAGAACCAGTCGGCGTAGTGATGGCCGCGGAAGAGCTTGGTTGGCGTCGGTTTGGAGAAGTCATCGCCGGCCATGAAGAAGCCATTGCTGCCGATAAAGCCATTGCCACCCATGAAAGCAAAGCCATAGCCAAGCGTGTAGTACGTGAGGCCCGTGATGCAACAGTCGCCAAGGATACGCAGCATGATGTGTTTGGTGTTCTTCTTGGAGACGCAGCCAATCTCGAGCAACGCGAGTCCAAACATCATGAGGAAGACGAGGACGCCGCCAAATATGAGCCAGAAAAGGTCCAACGTGTCGGCAGGCGCCGACTGCTGAGCATCGGCCAGCTGCGCCGCGAGGTCTTCCCACGTGATTGTGGTCGCTTGGCCATCGATCGTGATCGAGAGCGCCGAGGTTGCGTTGATCTTCATCCGAGGGACAGCAGGCAAATTGGGCAATGTCGAGCTTGGGTGCTGAAGTCGACTTCTGGCTTGTCAATGACAGTGTCGCAGGGGCGTGGTTAGGGTCAGTAGGGGCCAGTATGCGACAGAGTGGAAAGAGTAGCACGTTAGACAGGCCAAAGTTGAATGTCTGGAAAACACGCCGGCATAAATGTTCTTGAATGGGTACAATCCGACGACATTCTGGCTTGCAATCGAACAGCCACTGGACCCAAGCACCCAAACTCACGTTGAAGTAGCGAATGTGACAGACAATTCAACTGAGTCGCATGTGGCAGTCGTGGGTGCAAACATTCTTTCTTAATAATCTCAGTGGCGTCGTCGTTGCGTTATCGTGTGCTCGTTGCTTCGTTGTCATCTTGAGGCCAAATTTAGCCCAAACGAAACGCCACGAGAGAGATCCCATCTTTGATGGCCGCCACCTCTGGCTTGGATGTGGTCGCTGTGGCCCTGGCCCTTGTGGCTGGCAAGTGGTGCCTCGATCTCCTCCTCGCCTGTCCCGCTTACGTCTACCTCTACGGCCTTGCTGCGCTGGTGTTGCTGGCCATAGTTGCCGTCCTGGGCTTCTACTTACTTGTCCATCTATTCGCTTCGGCCGTCAGCGCCGCCTTGCGTCCCAAGTCCCGGCCCAAGACCAACGTCTTCTTCTTCCTCTTTGTTCCGTTTGCCTTTCTCTCTGGCCTCTTCAAATGCACGGCCGCACTCGCCCCCCGCCGCATGCCGCCTGTCGCGCGCCGCCCGAAAGCCCCTCCACGCCTCGTCCGCTGCATCGTCTGCCTTGACCAAGTGCCAGCAACCGACGGCGTTGTGCACTGCCCAGCTTGTCCCCCCGACAAACTCTGCTGCTCGCCGTGCATGGAAAAGCACCTACAGGCCAAGCTCACGTCCCGTCAAGTCGTTCTCGGCTGTCCAGGCTGCAACTCACCCCTCGCCCCCGACACCCTCAAGCGCTTCCTCAGTCCGTTCTGGCTGCGCCAGCTGCACCAGCTTCGAGAGGAACAACATGCCTTCTCCTGCCCCACGTGCCACAGCCCGTGCGTCGACAGCAGGTTCTCCAAGACGAGCGTCACGTGCGCGTCGTGCAAGGCCAGTTGGTGCCTCGACTGTGGGCACAAGTACCACTACTTTGCCACAGCCGCGTGTCGCGACGCTACATTTCGCCGCTGGCGCTCCCAGCACAACGTCAAGGCATGTCCTCACTGCAAGCGGTACATTGAAAAGACGGTCGGGTGCGACCACATGACGTGCGCCAAGTGTGCGCATCAGTTTTGCTGGCGCTGTAAGGGGGCGTGGACCGCACCCCACACGTGCGGCAAGCGCTCTTGGTTTTCCTAACATGTAACCGATAACGAAACTGCTACTCTTGCCATGCTCGACACGCTGGCCATCGTGCTCCTCTCGGTTGGCGCGCTCTATCTCATCTGTCTCCTTGGGCTCTACATCTTCTTCGTTGTGCTGGCCCATGGCACCGGCGACTGCGTAGCTAAATTCGTCGCAAGCTTAAACCCCCACGCAACCCCCAACCGCCCCAAACCTTCGGTCAGTGCCAATGCCGCGTATTGCTGCTTGCATGTCGCTGGTTTCCTCTCCTTCATCCCCACGGCGACAGTTTACATCCTCTGCTGGCCGTGCATTGCCTTATGTCGAGGCCAGTGCGACTGTGGCGCCGACGACCCTGACCAGCTCCAGCACGTGCCGCCGCCATTTCCCGCAACGGCTAGTCCATCGCCCGCGCTAGCCACATCCGGCACGTGCCGCACCTGCGCCACGGACCTTCAGTTGCCCATCAACAGCGGCGGTGGCGTCCGCTGTCTCCACTGCGGCGCCGTTCACTGCAGCCGCTGCGCCGCCCAGGCCATCCAAGTCGCGCTGGACATGCACATGAAGCCCCTGCGGTGCGTCGGCGGCTGCCTCGCGACGCTCCCAACCTCGATTCTACGGGAATTCCTCTCCCCCGATGCCATGCGCCGCTACGCCGCCGTCCAGCCCGACTCGCAGGCCATCGCCGTCGATGACGTTAACTAAATTGTCCGTTTCAGTTTCCCAACCGTCGTTGTCCTTTCCTCCGATGCTGCTCTCGGTCCTCCTCGCGATCGTACTTGGCTCGTGGGCGCTCGCCGTCCTCGCACTCTACACGTCCCTCACATGCGCGACCCACAGCTGCTTTGACCCGATGGCGATCTTGGGTCCATGCGGTCTCCGTCTAGACCCACTCGCCGCCGCCTCCGCCTTCCGCGACCGCGTCGGTCACTTCTTAGCCTTTTTCCTCTTCCTTCCTTACATGGTGGTCTACTGCCTCTGCTTTCCCCTCTTCCTCGCCTACGAAAGTGCCAAACAAGGCTGCTGCTGCACACCGCCATCGCCTGCGAGACCCGCCCGCATGTCCATCCTCCTTAAAGCCAACATCACAGGGCCCAAGTGCACGGGCTGCTTTGTTTGTGTCCAAGACGTCCCCTGCTTTCGATGCGACCAGTGCACGGTCGTCAACTGCCAGCCCTGCTTCTCGCAGTATGTCGTCCAAGAATCTGCCAAGCCGCACATTGGGTGCCGCGGATGCGCGACGCCGATCCCCATGGACGTCATGGAGGCCCTCCTTGCGCCAGACGAGCTCGAGAATGTCCGAGAGAAAGCGCCGTCGTCGTCGCCCCCGCCTGCGGCAGCCTCCTCGTGGATCTCGTTGGGATGGATCCAAAACTACCTGCGGCCGTCGTCGTCTGCGAATGCCATGCCGGAGCGATGCCGTAACTGCTCGGACATCGTGGACATTGAAGACTGCTGCCCCAACTGCCAGCAGAGGTACCGCGCTATGAGCGCCGAGACCGATGTGAGCGTCGTCTAACACGGTTGTCCTTTGCTTTTTGTTTCGATCCTCCATTTCCAACAGCCACCGTCGGAATGATGGCGTTTGGTTGTCTCATGTCACACTATTATCCGGATCTAACCGGATCCATGGAATGTTGGTCTCACCCATTGTCAAGTTTGGGTGAATTTCCTTCCACGCTCACATTCGACCGCCTGTGGTTTGGACACTGAACAACTCCTGGTGCCGCCATTTCCACATTTGCGCGTTCCTCCACCATGTTGATGACGATTGCCATGGTCGCGGTGGGCGCCGCCGCCGTCTGCTGTGCGCTCGTCGTGTTTGCTTTCCTTCCCACCATCCTCAGCATCCTCGTGTTCGCGATGCAGGTCCCTGTCCTCGTCTTCGGCCTCATCTTCTCCCCCTTCCTCCAAGGTGGCAACTCCATGCCGGAGCATGTCGTGCCTGGTGAATGTGGTGCCGTGGGTGCGAGCTTTGGCGTGATCGGGTGGTTGATCGAACTCATCGTCTTCCTCCCTCGATTCGCACTCCAAGTTCTTTACATGTCCCTCACGCTGCCCTTCTCCAGCCCCGCAGCCTGGCCCACAGCAGAAGCGCTCTCTTCAACCAAAGCGACCCCCTTCCCACCTCCCATCGAGAAGACATCCACGAAGACGACATCCACCTTCGAATGCATGGAGTGCGGCCAGGCCGTGACCTCGACAATCCCTTGTACCAAATGCGCCTACGCCTCATGCGTCTCATGTTACCGCGCGCATCTCGCCTCCAGCATCGAGCGCCACGAAACCACCCTCCGCTGCGCCCGCTGCGCCGCCGCCATCGACACGTCCTTCCTCCAAGCGCACCTCTCGCCCAACCAACAAGCGACACTCGCGGCGGTGCAAGCGTGCGACCGCGTTATGACGTGCCCTGACAGCACCTGTCTCGGTCGCCTCCGCCTCAGCAGTCTCATCAAGCGCAAGCGCGTCTGCACTCGCTGCGCCGCCGCGTG
The DNA here is from genome assembly GCA_009835185.1 of Aphanomyces stellatus. Lineage (NCBI taxonomy): Eukaryota > Oomycota > Saprolegniomycetes > Saprolegniales > Verrucalvaceae > Aphanomyces > Aphanomyces stellatus. Next base: position 21,845 of record VJMH01005371.1, on the reverse strand, counting down.
GTGCGCCGACTGCCGCCGCCCTTTCCATCTCTTTGGTTCATGCGTGGAATAAAAACTTATTTATCTCGGCGACCTAGTTTGTGTTGTGGGATTGTAATATGACGTCGGGTATATGTTCAAATACCCGGTATTAGCTAGATCTAAAATTTGGGAGACGCACTCACCAACGGCCAACAAGGTTCCTTCGATGCGCCGGCAGTGTTGCGATGGAAGAGCTCGCCGCATCAGTCGCGCTCGTCGTCCTTTTCATGGTGGCAGCAACGACAGCGGCGGCGACGATGCTTCGACGGACCAAGTCGTCGTCCCAGGTTCCATGCCGCGCAGTAGTCCCCCCGTCCGTCTCTGGTCCCATCTGCATGATCTGCCTCGACATCGCCGATGTGACCGAAAGCGTTTGCTGCGGCGCATGTCCCGATGTTTGCTGCGCCGCGTGCTTCGAGACGTATCTCGTCCATGAGGTCGGGAAAGGACGCGCCACCATTCTCTGTCCTGGCGGCTGCGCGACGCTCGTCCCCACGTCCGTCCTTCAACGCAACATGACCCCCGCGCTCTTTGACAAGTTCCAGACCTTCCTCGAAGCGCCGACGGGATTTCTCTGTCCTGCATGCTGCCTCCCATGTCAACTTCAGTTTCCTTCCACGCGCAAGATGCGCTGCAAGGCCTGCCGGCGGAACTGGTGCGGCGAGTGCGGGAAGGCTTACCACTGGATCTCGTGCCGCGACCATCTCTTCCAGCGATACCGCGCGCGGCATCGCATCCGTCCGTGTCCGCACTGCCGCCGGGACATCGAGAAGAGCGAAGGATGCGATCACATGACGTGCGCCAAGTGCGCTTTTGAGTTCTGCTGGCGGTGCGGCGACAAGTGGGCGCCGCGGCACCGCTGTCGGCTCTTGCGGACGTGGTTGCAGTTGGCGTAATGAAAGATTGAATTTTTTTATTGCTTGCGTTGTTTGCGATTAAGTTAACAAAAGGTGACGACTAAGGAAGCGTCCAAAGCGCAATCAGCTACCTTGGCTGGGTCGTCTAATGGGAAGAGGAATGCCGCGGGGCATTGGGGGCCGTCGCATGCGATGGTGCGGCAATTGTTATGCGAGTTGTCATCCAGGTTCTGTGGTTGAACTCGAATGGGGACGTCGTAGGTGACCTTGCCACCGCTGGCTTGATGACAGGCTTCCCAGGAAGGGCAATTGCCAGACTAATAACAAAAGTTGACGAGGACATTTGACACATCGACGTACGTCAGGGGGGATCACCGAAAGGTCGTACGAGAGCTTGCCATTTTCGCGGGAAACTTCCAACACTGGAGATGGGAATAAGTCGACAAATGTGAATGATGACACATACATGTGGATTGGTCTTTGCGGAACGTAGCGCCGTGGAAGAGCGACCCGTGGACGTCCAAGCGACCCACCGGTGGCAGCGCCTCTGTGTAGCTCACGCGGTCTACTCCATTGCGCAGGGTGTAGATGAGTTGGATGACATCGACGCAGTTGTTCAAGAGACGCACGGTCGAGGAAGGCACGGACGTAGCGACGATCGTGGCTGTGGTGGTGTTAACATTTGCAGGTGGTTTTGTAGTCGTCGACTGAGGACTGGGGGCTTGTGTTGCCGTTGTGGGGGCAGGAGTAGTCGTGGTGGTGGTCGTGGGCAGGGGCGACGGTGTCCTTGTCGTTGTTGTGGGGGCAGCTGTTGTTGTCATTGGTTGTGTCGTCATTGGTTGTGTTGTCGTAGGAAGAGATGTTATAGGAGTGGAAGTAGTAGCGTCGGTGATGGACTCTGTTCCAACGAGATCTTCGCTTGGGGTGTCTTTGGGGGCGGGGGTGCTTGTCCGGGATGTCTGGGGTGTCGCAGGTGTGACCACTGGTGTCGTTGGTGAAAGGGTCGACCTCGGGGCAAGAGTTGATGAGAGACTCTCGCCACCGACGAGGACATCTGCTGGTGGTTTCTTTGACGGCGACGGCGGCGACGACGTGCTTTTGTTAGGTGGGGCTGCTTGCTGTGACGCGGGTTTGTCTGTTAACGCCACCGTCGCGACAGTTGCAATGACGGCAAGCAGAAGGAGGAGGAGCGCCGTGAACATGATGTACGTCCGCGTACGCTTCTGACGGCGACGTTCGCGCGCTTCTTTTCGCTGTTGACGGGAGCGCCACGGCGGCGGCTGCGGCGCGGTCTCGCCCATCCACAGGACGATGTCCGACATGCGTGCGTTGTGCACGGACACGTTGCTGATGGAGAGGCCGCGGGAGGCGGACGAGACGCCGATTTGGCGGGACTGCGGCGGCGGTGTCATGATGGAAGCAGTCTGACTTCGGCGGAAAATCGAAAAATGGAGCGAGCTCAACCCGGCTCGTCACCGCCGCCTGGCGCGCACGCATGTGGCGCAAGTCGACTTGCGTTCAGAACGCAGGATACTCCAATGACACACGTTCGAAACGTGTTTTATTCGTTTTAAATCCAATCCCAGCGCCAAAACGGTGCGCGGAGCAGCACATGGAGCGGTACACGCGACTCAAATGATGGGTTCTTGCACCAGCAGACTACCGTCGATAGTGCACGCAACAACCAACGCACGGCCCCGTTCATGACTGCGATTGTCACATGGCTATATGTTTTAAACACGTTTGAAACGCTGTATCGACAAAAGCTCGTACAGTAGATGAAGTTGACGACGCCGATCGAATCATGGACTCATCGCGACAAGGAAGATGGAGCATGACTCTGTTGTCTACATGAAGGACAAGGAAGATGGAGCATGACTCTGTTGTCTACATGAAGGACAAGGAAGATGGAGCATGACTCTGTTGTCTCCCTTGGCCAATGCTGTCGTTCCTTGGGTGTCCTAGGAACGAAGCCGATCGAAAAGACACGCAACTTGATTTCAATCATATTTCTCTACTCCATTTCAGCAACCGTGCTTTGGGTGCGGAGGAGGTGCTGGGTTTCCCCACCAGCAGCACCAGTGGCAGCGGCGGTGGTCGGGAGATGCGTCGGCGGGACCTTCTTCTTGGCCGCGTGGAAGCATGCCTTGAGGCGTTTCATCGCATGGGCAGCAGTGTACTTGTACTCTTCTTCGCCGAGGTGGAAGGTCGTGAGCATGGCTGCCATGCCAAGGTAGACAACACAAAATTGAACGGACCACGCCGTGGGAAACCAACCAAAGGCCGGTTGGATGGCGTCGCCTTCGATGACAAAGGCGTGGATGACGCCCGTGCCGCTGAGGATGGCGGCGAGGACCATCCACGCGGCGGCATAGATGAAGTCGCGTTCGAGGATGTGAACCATGGTTGAGGCGAGCACGATGGCCGTGAGGAGGTAGCCTTGGGAGAGTGCGACCATGCCCTGGGGGTGCATGCCAGCGGCGGCAAGGAGGTCGAGCGTCGCCGTCATGTTGGAGGATGGATGGACGGCGGCGAGGCCAGTCTGGAGGAGTTGAAAAGCCCATGCGGCAAGGGCGGGAACCATGCCAAGGACGACTGCGACGCCGTGGTTGGAGTCATGTGCGCGACGCTCAAAGCTGCTGGACGTGATGACCATGCCAATCCAGAGAAGAAAGCCAACACCAGAGGCAATGGGAATGGTGCCAATGATCCAAGGCACGGCTAGAGGAAGACGAGATGAGGAAGAAGATGGAAAGAATATACCATTGAGGGCCGAGAGAAGGAGGACCGCGACGGCATTGAGTCCAAGGTAGCCGACACGCGCACCCATGGCTTTGTAAATGGGCTAGAGAGAGATCAAGATGGAGAATGTTATGTCGGACTATGTACTTGGCCAATGTAGATGCCAGTGGGAAAGGGGTTTCCAAGGCAAGCGCCAAGGATCGTGACGATGGAATCGCCGAGAACACAAAGCATCGGATCGTACTTGTCGCCGACGGCAGCGGCGGTTTCGAGGTTCGCGATGGCACTCATGACATTGACAAGCACCATGGGGATGATGATGCTGAGGTATTTGAAGCCGGCGCCACTGGGAGAACGTGTGAGGAAGATGCGAGCAAGATGCGAGGAAGGGAGACCTCGTGAGGGCACGAAAGACGAGGGAAGGGTCGACTGAGAGGAACTGGAGTTCAAAGACGTAGGGTGTCGAAAACGGCACAAAATTGGTCGGGGTGCCCGTGTAGTAGAGCACAAGGGCAAGAGTCGTGCCGAGGAGGAGCGCGCCAAGGCCGGTGGGGACATGCATAGGCAGCTTCACGCCGGCGCCATACGAGACCAGCTACACACAAATTAACAAAAGGCGACCATCAGATGGTCGTACAAAGAGAAGGAGCGGGCCTAGTGCGATGAGCGGGTTTTCCCAAATTTCAAAGGCAAAGCCCATGCTGAGGAACGTGAGGGCGATGCCCGAGACGGAAGAAAGCAGCGCGGCCTTGGGCACGGACGCCTGCAGGAGCGGCATGAGCGGGAGGAGCAGCATCTGGAGCGCGCCAGTGGCGATGGCGGCAAAGATGCCGACTTCATGCGCCTTCTCGGCGCTGCCGGTGAGCTGGTACTCGGGCTGCATGATTGAGAGCGTGTAGGCAAATACCAAGACGGTGTTGATGCCATGGGGAATGCCCGTGACGTCATGGCGGCGTTCTTTCTGGCCGAGGGACACGCCTTGGAAGAGGAAGAAGAGGTTCCCGAGGACGGTCGTGGCGGCGGCGGCGGGAAGGACCGCGGTGGCCGCGACGGCGCAATGCGTCGGGAGGAGTGTCGAGATGATCATGAGCTGAAGGAGACTCTGCACGAGCATGCCCGAGAAGGCATCGACGTCGCCGGACGTGACCCACTTGAACGAGATGGCGGCGGACGGCGGCGCCGCCTCTTCCTGGACCAGCGCCGCCGAATGCGCCCAGCCGCATGCGACTTGAAAGACCGTGCGCTGGTGGAGGATGCATGTCGCAGTCTGCTTCGAGTTGACGCTGCCAGTGCCAAGCTCGCCGTCCGTGCCGCGACCCCAGGCAAAGCTCCCGTGTGGGTGAATGCTGCAGACGGAATGCCGTCCGCCCGCCGCGAGGGACGTGACCGCAACGTCCGTCTAATGGAGAAACATATTGTCAACTTCCGAGAACCAAGGGGAATCGCACCAATGACTTGATGCGCTGCGGACGAAGGACGACGCTGTCGGCGCTGTCGACGTCCCCGAGCTGGCCATGTTCATTCCAACCCCAGCCATAGACGTCGGAATTGGTCGCCGACTGCGGCAAGACGGCAAAGTTGTGGCGGAAGCTACGACAGAGTGACCAACGAAACGCAAGACAAGTTGTCTACCCGCTCACAATCTGCGAGACCTTGAGCCCGATGAAGGTCGGAATCTCCGTGGGAAAGCGGACCGTGTCGAGATGCCCAAGACCAAGTTGACCATACAAGTTCCAACCCCAGCTAAAGACACGGCCGTCGCGCGAGAGCGCAAGCGTGTGCCGCGACCCGCATGTGATCGCGACAAAGGACGTCGAGATGGGCAGTGGGATGGGCGAGAGCGCCGCATCGAGATCGAGCATGCCGAGTGCGCCGTCTTCGCCGCTGCCCCACGTGTACACGGCGCCTGGACACGATGAGAGGATGGAATGATGACTACGGGATGTACCGTGGTAGCTCAACGCGACAGAGTGCGCGCGGCCGCAGGCGACGGCGACGATCTGGTGCAGATCGGGAATGCGCTTGGGGAAATGGAGGGACTCGCGTGTGTCATGACCGAGCTGTCCCTCGTCGCCGCGACCCCACGAGTAGACGGCGCCGTCTTCCGACACGGCGAGGACATGGGACCCACGCGTCGCAATTCGCGTGATCCCAATGTCGCTGAGGGCATCGACCAAGCGGGGTTCGAGCTACGAGGAAGTATGTGAGGGAAGGATGACGCATGACGGATGTATGTACCTGCGTTTCGAGGTGGTGGCCGACACCCAATTGTCCATAATCGTTCTTGCCCCACGCAAAGACAGACCCGGTCGTACTGAGTGCAACTAGAACACATGAGCAGACGCAAGAGGGCATGCGCGTACTCGTAAAGCGACTGCCGCATGCCAATTGCGCGATCGACGTCTTCTCGAGGAGCGCGTAGACGATCTGCGGCTTGATGCGGCTCTCGCGATCGTTCGTCCCAAGCTGGCCGTTGCCGCCCCAGCCCCAGCAGAACACCGCGACGGGTTTCGCCGCGAGGGAGAGCATGCGCGGGCTGGATGAGATCGTGCGGCGGCGCGCACGGACCGACGATGTGGACGCAGACGACGTCCGCCGCTCGAACTGGGGCGGTGGCTGCTGCATCGATCGTTTCAAGATCTCGAATGCCAAACCAAGCTACAAGTTACACACGACATCCCTAGGCATTTTCCCATAGAAAGGCCAATTTCGACAACAGCATTAAGCAATTTTGAGTACTTTCTCATTCAAATCGCCATATCATTAGGATTCACGAGGCATTTGCCCCGTTCAAGATCTCCACAGATCTCCTAAATTGCCAAAACCAGAGTCTTCAACATGTGTACTGCCAAAAGGGGCGTTGTTTCGAATCTTACTTTGACTGCAGTTGCTGGACATGGCGGAGGATTTTGACGCGATGGAGGCGGATGGCGACGCCGACTTCCTGCAGGTCCGCGTCCGTGCTCTCTGCGAGAAGCCCGCCGTCGATGCCCATGTCCTTCATCTTCTGCGCGGCATCGTCCAGCCCCAGGCCCTTGATCATCTCAAACACTTCCTGCTCGTTCATGCACGCGAGCGACAACGGTGGTGGCGGCGGCTCCAGCGCCGCCAGGAGTCTTTCCCGCGCGAGGCTGTCTGCTTCTACCGCCTGCCGCAGTTCTGCCTCGATCGCTGCGGCCGCTTTCTGGGGCGTCTTCACATGCAACCGGAACGCCGCTTCCTGTCGCGCTAATTCGTTCCGTCGCTTGAAGAGGTCTCCCATGAGCGCCTTGAGTTCGTTCGTCCGCGCATGCAGCTGCGTCTGCAATGCACGCGTCTGACTCGGCACAGTCGCGCGCTCCATCTTGGTCTGGAGGCGCTGTATCTGCTCGCCGAGTTCCTTCCGCCGCGCTTCCATCTTCGTCAGGGCTTGCTTGGCGTGAACGATGTGCATTTGCATCAACTGCGTCTTGTTCTCTGGGTGCACCATCACCTCTTCCTTTTCTTCTTCAATATGCTTCTCCGCCGTCGGCGCCACTTCCACTCGTCCCCCTTCCGCGGCGAGGTACTCGAGCGCATTGCATATCTGTTCCATGTGAACATCGCCCATCAGGTCTGCGTCGGGGCAGCGGCGGCGCGCCAGATCCACAAGAGCGGCACCATGGACTGTTTCTGCATCATCCAAGGTCACTGGTGCGAGGAGCGGGTTCTTTTCAAGAGTGAAGTTGAGGTCGCGCAGCATCTCCGTCGCCTACGACGCCGACGCGTCACGTTCTCATCTCATGCGTCTGCATGTACCGTCGCGAAGAAGATGCAGTCGCCTGTCATCTTGCACAGGTACTTGGTCTGCTTCCAGAGGAATCTCTCCTTCGCTGCTTCCTCCCATTTTCGAATCGCTTCCACCGCCGCCACACTTGCGCGGCGATACTGCCGCGTGAGATTCCGCACGAGCGTCCATGGCCGCGCCTTGCTCACAGGGTTCGCAAATTCCGTCGCGAGTTGCGCCAAGGCTTCCAGGCATGCTTCTCGCTCGATGATCGTCCGGACGGCCGCCATTTCCAGCGCCGACGTGGCCGCCGACGCCGACGACGACGCGTAGACGACCTGGTGCGGCATCCAAAGTTAAAAATAGCAAATAATTAATTACAAGTGGCGATTGGTGTCCTATAACCAACTGCCTTCTCGCGGCGAGACGGTCGGCGGGATCTTCTGCTGCTGCAACTGCAGCAGAATGTCCCGTCGCTGCCGCAGGATCTCGGTCAGGTCCACGTCCGACTCGCGCCCGCCGCCGTCTGAGAGCGTCGAGAGGCGCAGGCGCTGGCTGTAGCTCATGTTGAGGCGCCCGACGCCAACGCGCGCTTCCGGCGCGATCGAGATGTTTGGGTTCGTTGGGAGCTGCATCTGCCACACCGTGAACGTGCTTATCCGCTTGTACTCCTTGGTCGATTTGACTTCGCCCGATTCCGTCATCTCGTGCTGCTTCTGGCAGTTGATGCAGAAACCCAGCTTGAACGGGTTCGCTTTGTACTCGGTGCACACTTCTTCTTCGTCGTCCGCGGATTCACCCCACCGGGCGTGGATCACGCCTGGCGAGTCCACTTCGTTCCCGAGAATCAAGTCGATGTCGATGCTGATCTAGAACCACACACCGCCATTCATTCCTGTCATAATTCGACGCGATGGACAACGCACCCCCTCGTCATCTGTGTCGCTTCGGTAGTACTCTGTCTCCGGTGTCCGAGGGGCCAGTTTTCGTTCTTCGGTCTTTTGCGCCGACGACTTTCTCGCCGCGGTATCCTCTGCAATCGGGATGTCCGATTCCTGTCTTGACATGAAGCTTAAAGAGAAACGTTGGCGAATGCTTGTGCTTCGTTTCATGAAGGACTTGGACGAGGTTCGGAGAACGGACTCTTGGAAGGTCTGCCGCATGGACTTGGACCTCCTCGGCGGTCCCGCCTGCTGGACACTCGTCCGCCGCTGCGCGAGGATGTCAGGGATATCTTCTTACGTCGATTCTTACCGGGTCAGGTTGGTAGCTGTGCGCACGCTCTTCCACGGCCTCCAGATCGCGGCCCGAGCAGTTCCCCATGATCGACGACGGCCGCGGAACAGAAGCAGAATGACCGCGACGGAGAGTTGTCCATACCGTATATATTGGACGCCGAGTTCCATTTATTAAAATAGCTGATGTAAAGTATAGCCCGTGTGAAATGAGATATAAAATACACGGTTTCAGGTGTTTCATGGTAAAAAGTTGAATTTCGTCAGAAGATTCAGGGTAGGGGGTCCCCTACAATATTTATGGGACCCCCCACTTGCCCCCTTCAAATTCCACCCCCATTGAACACTCCAGCATTGCCCATCGATGTAATCCATGATCTATAGGTATAAGAAGCTGGGACATGGCTTTGGACGGTGGTCTAGATGCTTTGAGAGTGGTCGCGAGGGTGATGGGGGTAGGGGGTGGGTCCAAAATACGTCGACACGTCACGACCAAAAATCAACAATGTTCGCAATCGGTCGACCAGATTTCAGCCAATGGGAAGGCTGCATTGTTTTGACGACAAAGACACCAAGCGAGCGGCCGCCGCCAATTCGCATCTCTCGTTGAAAGCGATCTTCCCTCAATGGCAGTGCCGCAGAGACGCGGTCTTGCGGCTTGCGGCAGCGATGGAGATCGAGGAGGAGGTGAACGGTTCCATCCTGAGAAGAAGAGACGGTCCGCAATGGCGGGCTTCGTTCTTCGTCTGTAACTGCCATCACTCTTAACCGAATAATTATCCGGATCGTTTCGTGTCCCGGCTACAGGCACCCACGCAGTGAAACCGTTTCGACTCGCACGTGTGATGCAACGGCTCAGCAATGCGGTGCGCCGCCGCAAGACGGGCAAGGACGTGCAAGGTGAGAGTGCCGGCGCAGCGCTTTTGGCGGTAGAGGACGCGAAGGAGGAGGAAGCGAACAAGGCGCATGAGCTCGAACAAGGTCCAAATGTGCCTCGACACTTTTACCAACTGACTCACAAACTAGTTGAGCTGCAACTCGTCGAAGTCCTCAAGCAGAACGGCGTCGCGGAGCTCTGTCGCACAATCAAGTCGGAGATTGACACGATCTGGGCCGTCCAGACCGCGTTCAAGACTCTCGCGAGCGTCGGCCACTTTTATTTTTCCTGCGGCGAGCAAGTTTTTGCCGTAGAAGCAGCTGGGACTTGGAGATCTTGATCTTCAATGTCTAGGTGAGTCCTGCCGACGGGTTCTACGACAGCGACGGCCTTCTCCTTGCGCTTTTTGCACTCAAGAAGTTTCCCCACCAGCGCGAAGTCATCTTTCCCATCCTCGATACCATCTCGATCTACGCCAAGCTCGACGGTAGACCTCACCTACCCGCATCTCCCTCCTCTAAACACATATTCCTAGTCGAACGAGCCTTGTCCTTTTGCGCGGTGGACGACGGCGTCCAACTCCTCATGGACTGTGTCCGGAACCACTACGACAAGCCCGAGCTGATCTGCCTCACCCAGGAAGCCCTCGGCAGTCTCGTCCTCAACGGTATCCCTTTCGCATGCAATGTCTCATTCCCAAGTAGACGACATTCGTCTCCATATTGCCTCGACGCCGCTCCTCGATGAACTTCTGGAGCTCCTGCGTCGCTTCAAGCCCCACATGGAAGTCGCGCGGGCTCTTCTCTACCCCCTCAGTCACCTTGTCGTCCTCAGTACTTGTCATTATCCTGTGACTTGTCTCAATCCTTTCCATAGAGGAGATGGCCAACCACTTTGTCGAACGGAATGGCATTCCCACGGCCCTCCAATGCCTCCAGATGCACAAGGACGACCAACAGGCCACGTGGTATGCCCTTGCCCTCCTTAACGCCCTCGCGACAGACTCGTATCACACAACCCTCATCGGCACTGTCTTTGACCACCGCGGCGTCCACATGATCGCGCGCGCCGTCGCCAAGCACGTCGAAGTTGAAGAGATCGTCCTCGAAGGCCTCCAGCTGCTCGAAACAATCGCCGGCATCTCGGACCTCTTCCCCGTCATCAACCAGAACCACGTGCTTGAACTCGCGTACCACGCCCTCGCACTCTACAAGGGTGCACAGTACACGCACACGCGACTCGAGATCAAGCGCCGGCTCCTCGCGTTCCAGACATGCGCGATCCAGGACGGGCGCACATATGCAACGCAGGAACGCATCACGAAAGGCGACAGCTTCCTCTACACGCTCTTCCTCCTCTTCACCGCCATCGCCGCCGCGCTCTCGCCCTACGACCAGCACACGGCCAGTCAAACCGCCGCGCTCAAGACCATGCTCAGCGTCCCCGCGTCCTTCGCCTCGCCTGATTCTGTGTGGTCGTACTTGTCTGGCCCGTTTGTCGCCGCGCTCTTCCCGCCGCCAGTCAACGTCATCGTCACACCGCAAATGCTCGGTGCGTCCAACATTCTCCTCGGATCCATCCAGCTCCGCCAAGAACGCTTCAACCAGGATGGTCTGTACTACTCTTGCGAAATGAAAGCCGGTATCCGACCCCTTATTTCTCATAGGTGTGACGGAAAACACATCCACGTCGTTGACATTTGGATCGTGGGTCGCCGCCGACGCCGCGCAGAGCTCCCATGGCGGCTACCTTGCGACGCTACCCAACTGCACGGTGCTCGCCCCCGCCTGCCAGAACGACCCGCTCTGCGTCCTCGTATCCCTTCGGTCCTCAGCGTGGATTGACGCCTTCACCCGCCGTATCGCGATCGAGTTCAACATCTACAACGCTGCCCTCGACGTGCATGCCCCGCTCCTCCTCTCTTTGGACTTCCAAGTCGCCGGCGACGTCCACACGTCACTCTCGATTAAACCCACCTACTTCAACGTCTACCGCGGCGTCTTCCTAACGTCCGTTGCGTTTTATGTCGACATGGGCATGGTCGTCTTGACGGTGTACAGCCTGTACCGCGCGGCAATGAAGCTCAATCGGTGCGCGTGAATCAAAATGAGTCTTAACGCGCGTGGTGGTAGGTACCGACAATACTACTTTTACATTGCCGTGCATGTCGTGGACTTTTCGATCGCGATGCTCTGGGTCTCCATTTGGTGCACACGTGTCCAGTTCCTCACCACGGCGTCCTTTGCGCTCATGCTTCAACTGGCTCAATCCTCCTTCATCTCCCTCCAGCCCATCGCCGCCCTCGCGCAGCAGGAGCGCGTTCTTTTTGCCATCGTTTCCCTCATCATGTGGCTCAACTGGACCCGCTATTTGTCCTTTCACAACCTCCGCTACCTCCTCTGTGTCCTCGACGTCTGATTTATACCCTCTTTCGTCACTCATGACCCTTTTTAGGCCACGTCGGGGTTCATCGTCGCCTACGTTGTCATCGTGGCTGTCACTCTGCTTGGCGTGACCCAGTACTGGACGATCATGGCACCGCAGACAGCCACACCTGTTCCCTTTGTTGACTTTCTCGTCAACGCGACCTCTGCTGTGGCCACTCGCAGCGTCGATCCATCCCCCGACCTCTTCTTCTTCTTTTGCTTCAATCTCTTCCTCCCCCTTATTGGCTTTGTATGTCGATTCCTACCCCATGTCGTCATGACTGACAAGACGTAGTACCTCCTCGCTCCCCTCTTTCGCTTTGGGTTCAACATTTGCCCCCGTGAACCCCCCAAGCGCCCGTCGAAACCCATTGCAACAAGCCTCAAAGGCCACCGACCCACTGTGCGGACGGCCTTTCGCCACGCCAAAGCGGCGCTGCACCGCGTCCTCGAAGAACGTCAGCAGACCATCCGGAAGCATTCGTTCAGTCCGTGGGAAAGGTCGGATGCGAGTCTCGCAGATGACATCACCGAAGAGAAATATGTCAACCCGGCCGCCCCCGCGCCGCTTCAAGAGCTCCAGCGGTACCGAGTCTTTCAACAATTGAGTTTATGTGGGCGTAGGGGGGTCGTTCAATTGGCCGTGGCCGAACAGCACCTCGACATCCTAGCAACCAACCTCCTCAAGCGCCTCCAGCAACTTCATCTCATGCTGCGCTCCAACTTTTCCCGCTCGATCAAGTCGCCGCTTGAACCGATTCGCGAACCCACGACCGCCTCCTCTGCGCCTCCGACCCCCAAACTGGGAGAAACTCGCCAACGCTCCATAAGCCAATCCTATGCGCAGCGCCGGTACTCGCCGCCTCCAGAACACTTGGACGTCGACGCCGACAAGCCCCTTGAAGACGAGAACCTCAAATGTTGAATGATTGCATCTTGCATGGTGATCTGAGGTGCGTCATACCCGCAATGCGCGCCACGTTATCCGTACGTGAGCATACACACGAGAAGATTGCATCCATTTAACCGGAGGGATGACTTGCCGAAGTAAAAACGCTTTTGCCTCTGGGACGTTAAAGTACAAACGCTCGGACGTGGTGGATTGAAGAAGGCGTGCGACGTGTGACAGAGGCCATCGAATTTGAATGTGTTTGCGTTTTAGTGTGCTTCACAAAAGGTGACCAATCGACCAGCTGGCGCTTGTTGGTGCGTCATTCGTGAGGAATGCGACACTGCAAAGCAATAATTGATTTAAATAAGTTATGTTATTCAATGCCCAATATAAATCTGCTGTATTGAACTGAATAAATAAATTCCAGGGAGTCATATTTAAGGCAATTAGTGACCAGCGGGTTGTCACCAGGCAGCGCGTCACCCGCGTCACGACAAGATTTGTATTTCCTCTGTAAATTGATACTATTTATGACAGGATTGGTTGTCATGGTGCTTCAGAACATCATTTTGGAAGGTGCTGACCATGACGTCCAAGCATTCGGCGTTCTTGCCACCACTCGCGCCCAAGATGCTCAAGCGCGCCCACACGGACCTCCTCCCAAGCATGGACGACATCTCGTCTCTCTTAATGACGACCAAACTCGAGATGAGCAAGAGCATCGTCGAGAACGTCCTTCCCCGAGACCGCGATTCCGTACAGGCGAAGCTCATTGCGGTGCTCATTGCGTCGAAACCCAACACGCCGATGCACATGCGCCAGCAATTGCCGTCTCTTGCAAAGAAACTAGAAGCGATCTTGCTCCGCGTGGCCAAGTCCAAGGCCGAGTACATGGATCCCGCGACAATTATGGGGCGACTGCAAGCGGTACATGGTGCGCGGCAGGCAAAGAGGCGACGCACCTCCGTCGAGTAGAGATGCTATCGTATTTAATATTTAACTTTCATGCGTCGTGCGTGTTCATTACGGTAGGTTCACCGCATCGACCAAGGGAAATCAGCTTCGTTGATGAATAAAGTACAAGTTTCCTGGTGCTGCACCCGTGTTCAGAGTGATGCGAATCAAAGTCGCCGTCGCATGTCGAGACAAGTCAAGTCGTCCAGGCTCTTGAGTGATCGCGTCACTTCACGATGGACTACATCCGTGGTTACCAATAAGTGAAGTTAAAGATTCCAGCCACAAGCTCGACGAGAATTAACTGATCAGCCACGTTTTTTGTGAGATTGGAGCATACGACTCGCCAATCACACAAAATCACAATTAAACGCCATGTCCAAAGTGCGGACCAATAGTTAGTGTGTCGCAGGTCGACAAAAGGCGTTTTACTGAGTCAAATAACGACACTAAATAGCTACTCCGAGTAACAAACCAAGGCAAGCGTGAACGCGCGTTTTAGTGTGGTTAGTCAGTGCTACAAGCTTAATTTCGTGGGATTCTATAGGCTATGCCATTAAACATGTTACTTGACGTTGCTCGGACTTGTGCCTGGAGTCCTGACGGTCTTCAAGCTCAATGTGGAAATTGCGATATCAATCATAGGATCCCAGGCGCCTATTCTTAGTCGCACAGGGCATTGGTGTTGCTACAACTACATACCACTACGCATGATATGTCTTTGGACGATATATCAGGTAACCTCGATAAATCTGACCTACTTTCAATGAGTTTCAAAGCTGGAAAATTAACCGGATTTCAATCAAACCACGCTGAGTGCCCCCGCGAGGGGGCACTCGAGGCGCAAATCACTTGTTTCAATAAAAATTATTGTGAACACTACAAGAATAGTTCTTGGGCAATACTCCGGTAACATTTCTGAGCTTGACCAATTAAAATCGATTCAGTATTGCGTCGGAGGCTCCAATATACTTGTGCAAATCAGCTATAATATCTCCAGGAATGTGTTTCCAGAGGAATATCTTCAGTTTTATATTTTTTAATGACGCTTTCTGTTTTCTGTGTTATTGATGGTTTCAATTTTCAATTCCCTTTTCCTCTCTTTGAGGTGCAGGCTTATCGTCAATTTCACCCAGTGTGCCACTTGAACTGTTGGTGACTTCTCAATTGTGTTGATTTTTATCTCGTCCCTTGTGGCTACCTATTATCCGGATAATTATCCGTAATTTCGGCTCTCCATATGATTGGCGGCAAAAATGCAGGCGCGCATTGCCGAGAGAGCGCCAAGATGGTGGACCTGGCTGTGAAGGACGAACCGCGGTGGAAGGAATGGGCATCCGACGACGAAGACGAGGCATTCCTAGATGATCCAGGCCTGGTCTCAGACGACGGAGAAGATGACTTGAAGTACCTGGACGACCGAGGCATGGACAAAGTACACATGTGCGAAGACTGCGGCGCCGTTTTCTCCAAGGCCGCGCACTTGACGCAGCACAAGCTCAGCCATCAAGCAAAGAGCTTCATGTGTCCTGTCGACGGGTGCGAGAAGATGTACACGCGCAAGGATCACTTAAATCGACACGTGAAGATGGAGCACATGGACGCCCCCGAGTTCAAATGCAGCATGTGCGGCGCCGCATTCAAGTACAAGCACGGCCTGACGCGTCATCTCGAGGAGAAGCACATCGAGACCCCGGACAAGCCATACCGATGCGGCGTGTGCCAGCAAGCGTTCAAGAAGAAGACGCAGCTGCAGCAGCATACGTTTGTGCACACAGGCGCACTGCCCTTTCCATGCGACCAATGTGATGACCGCTTCATGAAAAAGTATCTTCTCGATCAGCACAAACTGCGAAAGCACGTGGTCGTCGCGAGTGTCGTGACGGTCGACTTCAACGCCGAGAGGAGCAGCGACCTGAGCCTCGACCTGCGGGAGACGCCGGTCCCATGCGCCGTCTGCGGCCAAGTGCTAGCCAACCGCCGCGGCCTCGCGGGACACATGAAGGTGCACTCGCCCAAGGACTTCGCATGTCCCGACTGCGACAATGTCTACTCGACCCAGCCAAATCTAAACCGCCACCGCCGCGCCGTGCATACGGCGGCGACGGGGTTTCCATGCGAGCAATGCGACCGCGTCTTTGCCTACAAACACGTGCTGGCCAAGCATGTTGAGCGCCTCCATCGGCCCGATGGCGCGCCGCCGCCAGTGCGGAAACGGAAGCGCATCGTGCTCGACGACGCCGAGATCCGGCGGCGCCTCGTCGGCTGACCCAGACCTAAATTAAAGTTATATTGCCTAATACACGACCGAATTGCGGCCGTAAAAGTCATCGGCTTGCTGGGGAAACTGCGTCACGAGCAACGAGACCGTGTCCTTGAGTGCATCCACCCACGCGCGCGCGTCCGCTTCCGACGAGGCGCGCAACTGCAGTCGCTCTTCGTGGTTGGAGAGCATGCCTGGCGTGAGCACCGAGATGGAGACGACCATCTCGCCTGCATATGAGACCTTGACGCTGCGGGTCTGCGTCTGCGCCAGGTCAACCATGCCACGCAGCCGCGTGTCGCTTGGGCTCTTGTACCAAAGCAGACATCCGCTCGTTTCGAGTTTGAACCACAGGACCTTGCCTTGGCGGAAAAGCTTGAGCTTCTGTGGGATGTACTCGAGGTACCCTGCTTTCTCGGCCACGTTCTGGTACACTTGCGTCATTCGGGTCGTCATTGTCTCGTCTATTTCGACCGCCTCATCCTTGTCATCGACGCTGCTGGGCTGACCACTTGACCGCATGGCAGCACTGCTGCTGCTACTCCGTGCCTGGAGCTTGTCTTGCGCTTCCCGCAGATTCTTCTTCAAATCCGACTGTCGACGCACATGCATTGCCTGGATCGATGGGACGCTGGCCGTCTCGGCGATCTGCGCCGCCACCGTCGCCAGGTCTGCCTTGATGGCTGCAATGTACGTTTCCAACATTTTGGCCTCTGTCGAGTCAACCTTGGGAATGGTCGATTGGGCGGGTGGTGGCTGTTCCAGCTCAACCACCTTGGGTCGTACCAGTGCCACCAGCGCCTCTTGGGCCTGCCGCAGCTGCAGCTTGGTGCTGCTGCGCTGCGCCGAGAGCTTGGACTTGACAGCCTCGGTCGGCGCCTGGGCGATGCCAGCGTCCAATTGGCGCTACAATACCCGTGAGTTACTGTACCCACACTTTGCTTCGAACCATATCTTGACGCAAGGTGTCAATGTGCCGCTTGAGTGTCTCCTTGTCCATCCGCGCCGCAGGATTGGTCCGACGCGCCTTTTCTTCTTTGAGTTCCTTGATCCGATCCAATGCGGTGTTGATGGCCGCCTTGAGATCACTCCGACGGGTCATGTACGCGGGACTGCGATGGCTCTCCTTGACCACGACTCGCTACGATGACCAATGATACCAAACATTGGTCATCGACGATGTACCAGGTCCTGCTGCAACGTTTCGATGAAATTCTTGACTTGGATCACATCCCACTCGGGCTGGAGCGGCGGAATCGGTGGCAATGGAGCTTCGTCGTCGTCGTCGTCTTCGTTCCGCAGCTGCGCCTCCGTCGCGGCGATGCGCGCCTTGAGCTCGTCCCGCTGACCCAAGAGTTTCTTGAACGTCCGCTCCGACGACGTCTTTTCAATGGCCTTGAGCACCCCCGCCTGCACCATCAAATGAACACGATTGGATCACCAAAGTACGCACCAGTTCTTCGCGGTAGGCCACGAGCGCCGCCTGCGCAATCTTGGCGGCTGACATCAGACCCTCATTCGAGCCGACGCTTGAATTTGAATCGTGGAGCGAATTGGCCGAATCGGTGCTCAGGAACGACTCGTTGGCGCGCGAAGGCGCGTTCTGGCCGTTCCTGGCTTGATGCTTGGGCGACGGGTCACTCACAAAAGACTCGTTTTGGCGTGATTTGGACGACGCATTAAAGGACTCGTTCAATCGCACCACGCGCACGGGCTCCCTCATTGGCTGACTTGGTTTGTGTGGCTGGCCTGCGAACGACTGGTGCAGACTCGCCTTGGGTTTTGGACCGGCCGACGATGGATGCCCTGAAAACGACTGGTGCACGCCAAACGTAGCTTGCGGCACCACTGGTCCACCGCCTCCGTGGAACGACTGGGCGTGCGTGGGTTTGAATTTGTAGCCCCCCACAAACGACTGGTTCTTGGGTGGCGGCTTCGTCTCGGTTGATTGGGACGGCGGCTGCGACGCAAACGACGAATTTTGCGATGAATGCGAGCTGCCTGATGACCCGCGGCTGAGTTTGTCGGACGACCGGCGCTCCTGGTCCTGCGCCTTTGTCAGCGCGGCCTTGAGCTCCGACCGCCGCCGCATGAGTTTCTCCACAAGCTTGGCGTCGTTCTCCTTCGACGCGACCGTGATATTCGACACGACTTTACGCAATTCGTTCTTGAGTGCCTCGACGTCTTTCGCCGGGTTGGGCACCAACGTCGGCTGTTTGGCCATGATGAGCACCTTGAGTTCGGCCTTTTCGGCCGTCAGCGCCTCGATGTCCACCTTGGCCAGGTTTGGCTTTTGCAATTTCTTGACGACTGCCCGCAGCTCGTTCTTGAGTTCGTCAAGCGGCTTGGCTTCCCGCCTTGATTTCGCCAAAGCTTCCTCCGCCGCCTGCAAATGCAGTTTCAGATCCGCCCGCCGCCGCATGTATTCGTCGACTGCGGTCCGATCGTTGTGTCGCGTGGCCTGCGTGATCCGCACCGCGACCTCTCGCTACACATTGGTTAGTCATGGGTGGAATCGTCACCAAAGAATACCAGATCCTGCTGCAATTCGTCCACGGCAATCTCATCCTGCGCGAGCGCCAATTCGGATTTGATCTGGTTGCGTTCCTTCATGAGCTTGGTTGCCATCTTCGTGTCCTTGTCTTTGTTGGCGCGTGCAATGTTGGCCACCACGTTTCGCTAGTCACGATTAACATTTGACGCCACACTCTCGTATACCAAATCCGTCTTGAGCCGTTCAATCTTGCTCGGGGGCGGCAGCGACATTTCAGACCAGACGCTGACCGTGTCGCCGTCTTCCGAATCGTGCAGACTGTAGACAGAGAACCGCTCCGAGACCCGGCTCGCCACTGCAGGACCAGGTTGCTTGGACAGCGCCGTGAGAGCCTGCGACAATTGGTTGGAGAAGCGTCCAACATGTTCGTCAAAGTCCACTTCCATCGAACTTGACAGGCGCTGCCTCGCTTCCACCGGCGCCACGGGTGGATTCAATGCCATCAGTGGCAACGGTAGCTCCTCTTGGACTGCCAGAGATGGGAAAGGTGGCGTTTCGGGCTTGAGGGGCGGGGTCTGGTTTTCTACGAGTGGCGGTGTTTGGGGGTTGAGCGGCGGCGTCATCGGCGCCTCTTCCTCTTGCTGGAGTGGTGGTGTCTCGGAGCCTGCCATGATGGGCGGCGTGAGGCTCTCGGGGTAGTACACGGGCGTGCCCGGCGGCGACTCGTCTTCGATGGAGAAGGCGCTGCGGGAACTTTCGAGGACGCTCATGCGGTCGCTTAGGATGGGCGCGGCCCCGAGGGAGCTGCGGCGCATCGTGTTGATGGGCAATCCGAGCTCGAGACATCGGTCCATCACATGATCCAACTCGGATTTGAGAAAGGCCCGCCGATCGAGGTAGAGTTGCTGCTGGTCCTTGGGGCACTTGGCCGCCATCGTCACAACGTCACGCTAGAATCAATCATCATCATCATCATGTAAGTCCGATGCGTCGTACCAGGGCCTGGCGCAGGTACTCTGTTTTCTCCTCAAGCAGCTGCGGCTCTTCAGGGCACGTGGCCTGTGGTCCGAGTTGCTGCTGTTTGGTCTGCAGCTCGTCCTGGACTAGCTGGTACTCGATCTTGAGCAGGTTCTTGCGTCTGTACCCGCCCTTGACAGCCTTGGCTTTGCCGCGCTTCTCTGCCTTGGCGATGCTGACCGTCGTCTTCTTGAGTTGGTCCCGCAACCACTCGAGCTTCATTTCAAGGTCCCGGATGCTGCTGCCGTCGCTCGCCGCACTCTCGACCTTGGCATGCACGCCGTCCTTCTCCAGCGCCGCAACATGTCGCTTCAGCTGCGCGACTTCCGCTTCACCACGCGCCACCTCTTGTTCCTCAACGATTGCCGCTTCCTCGAGCGTGAAGAAGAGCAGATGCAGATCTTCCACGATGAACGGACTGCGCTTGACCCCATATTCGTCGTAGAGCTGGGTCTTGGTCATGAGCAACACGTTGTTCGATTCATCCTTGTCAAGTCGCGCATACAACTGCTCCAGCTCGACGGTCTGCGCACCATGCTCGTCCATGAGCCGCTCGTTTTCTTCCGTCGCCTCGTCAATCGCCCGCTTCAGTGCTGTGATCTCCATCAGCCATATTAAAATGGCTCAAATGCCGTACCATGCTGGCGCCGCACCAGTTCCTGCGCCCGCAACTCTTCGTTGGACGCCAGTTGCGCGTGTTCCTGCATGTCCAACTTGTCCAGCTGGCCCTGGATCTTGTTCTTCTCGTGCACAAACTCGTCCACTGCCGCCTGCAGATGCGCGGTCGCCGATGTCATCACCGCCATTTCCTTGCGCAGACGCTTGCACTTGGCATGAGTCGTGAGCTCGACGCCCTCCAGTCGCTTTGTGTCGAGACTCCACAGCTCCTTGTCCAGCTCTGTGAGCACCATCGTCATCATGTACTCGCTCTCCATCGTGTTGAAGCGCTGCTGGTACACGGACTGCAGCGCCTCGTCGTCAAACTCGTCGTCGTCGTCGGGGTCCCCCACAAGGCCGCGGTGGCAGTCGCAAAACCCAATCGTGATGGGCCGCGGGGTCCGATTGATCTTCTCGATCACCTCCATGTACGTGAACCCCGCCACGGACGTCCCTGCGATCTCGACGATGCGAAACCCAGCGTAGATGCGTCTGTAGACAGTCACTATGATATGAGAGGTGAACGACGCACATACCGATCGGGCTTGACGCTCCAGTTATAAATCTCCGCGGGCGACGCATGTCCGTTCCCGAGCTTTCGCAGCGTGTGTATTTCGACCTGAAACTGCGTCCAAAGCGTGTCGGGAAGCGCGTCCACCGCCTTGAGGTTCATGCCGAGCGTCCCGGGGCCGAATTCGATGAAGAGTTGAAGCTTCCATTCGTACAACCTCCCTACGCACGCATGATGACAGAGAAATCAAGTGTGCACATGGTACCTGTCTTGACGAGTGGCGGGATCCACTGCGCTTGCCCCGCCGGAGAGATGTAATACCACTTGCCCTTGTGCTTGGTCGACTCGCGGTAGGACCAGCCGTCCGGCAACGGCGTGTGGTAGTCGCCGATCGTGATGATCTTGTTCTCCGAGACGCGCGCTTCCACAGACATACGCCGCTTGGCAGAGTTCTTCCTCACAGAGTCGATCTTGGACAGCTTCGGGTCCCTCTCCACGAAGCTCCCGCCATCCTTCCTCCGACTCTCGGCCATTTTCTTCTGATATCAGATCCCAACAAGCGCAACATCGTCAGGAGGCGAGACAGGTGGTTTTATAACACGTTAAAGAGTTTGAAACAGGTTTTACTACAACCTCATGAAGTTCATATTTTGAGTTGACATTCGCCAAAATACCTCTATAAATTAATACTCGAATCTCCACCTCATTTTTTATTTTCCCAAATGACGTTGACATTGGGGCATTTCCGGATAATATTTGCATTATGCGGATATTTTGAATCGATCGGATCCACGACATGTTACGGGTTTTGACGATTTCACAGAGAACCTGAACTTGTTGCCAGAAAACGAAGCAACACAAGAAAAAAGATATCGACGCCAGCACACAAGATCTACAACGCCAACTCAGCCTCCAACAGCAACTCCAAGTGGAAATTATTCGTCTTGATATTGTGATTCGTCGAGCGAGACGTTGGGCAACAACGTTGACAACAATAAAGGAAAACCTCAATTTGTGATAGAGATAGTAGTCTTCTCCACGGTATCCGGAAATCCCAACCGGAAAAGACATTCGCAATTGGATGCCTTGAACAACCATCTTGCTTCTATTTTTGGCTTTGTCGTTGCCTTCGACATTTGTGAATCCATCATTCA